>BJKM01000744.1:0-248347 GCA_015082035.1 Chaenogobius annularis
TAGAATGCTAACAACGAACAAACGGAAAAATCCCTTCCTTATTCCAAAAATCTGGGCCGACCGAAATGCTGGGCGAAGAGGATTTAAAGACAGGACCCGAAAGACTCAACGCGAGCTATATGCGAAGCAGCAGGGGGAAAAAAAAAAAAAAAGGAGAGAAAAAAGAAAGAGGAAAGGAAAAGTTACCAAGGGCGAGTACCCAAGGCCAGAAGGTGAGGGAACGCGAACTGAAAAAAAAAAAACAAGTAGCCAGCACGGACAAGGAGTTTGTTGTGATCCTGCGTTTTTTATTTTTCTTTTTTTTTTTTTTTTTTTTTTCTTTCTTTTTGTTTTTTTGTTTTTTTTTTTTTTTTTTTTTTTTTTTTTTTTTTTTTTTTTTTTTTTTTTTTTTTTTATTTTTTTTTTTCTTTTTTTTTTTTTGTTATTTTTTTTTTTTTTTTTTTTTTTTAAATTGTGGGTGTGGGGAGGAACCCTTTTCTAGCAGTGACAGCCGTCTCGAGGGACGAGCATGAGTAGCGCATTATAATTCGCGGAACGGTCTCAGACCTACCCAGTAGTCATCGTTTGCTTTCTGGACACCAGGGGGGGGGGCGATGAGTGGTCAAGAGGGAGAAACGAAAGGAGTAGTGGAAGGAACAAAGTGAAAAAAAATGCTGTGCGACAATAGAAACACCTATTTGTTTAGAAGATGGATCCATGGAAGATTAACCAAGAAGGAACTACAAAAAATGACGTCCTCGTAGAGATGAACTAAAGTCACATACTGTTTTTCATTATGAATCAAATTTGATATCTAAAATAGGGCGCAAAAAGTAAGAGTAGCCAGTACTAACATTCAATGGGGGTGTAGTCTGTATATCTGACGGGAAGATCTGTGGCTCAACTGTTCTTGCCGGAAGCTTTACCGACATACGTGGCAAGTTGGTACGGGTTTGTACATGTGCGTGTGTATACTTATAACCAGGAAAATGAAAGTGAAGATATGAATAAAAGAGTTGAGTTTACTGCCATCCGAGACTGCTTCGAGTGCTCCTTTCACCTCGATTTCGGAGACGTGGGCGTGAAAAAATAATAAAATAAAATGTGAATTATAAAACATGGTTTGCAAGGTCAAAACTTACCGAACTGAAAAACGCAGTCTTTCGTTTCTTTGAAACTGTTGTTTCTCACCATTGTGTATATATGGATGTATTCAACCACTGAATTGCACAGAAAACAGACATGGGGCGGCCCTTTGGAATATTCTGTTACATATCATAGTATTTTTAGGATGTTACCATTTCCTGTGTTTTGGAATGCTAAATTGGAATAATTCTCGTCGTTGTTTAATGCCGATTTCCTCTGCTTTAAAACTAAATATAAGGAACATTGTTGTACTCGCGTTTTTCACGTAAAGTTTGGTTTTATGTTGTTTTCAGTAAAATTATATTCATTGTGTGATTATTGAATTGTTGACAATTTACGAAGTTAGGTCCTACCAATTTCTTAAAGTGCCTCTGACAGGTCTGATATAGCCTCGGCACGACTCCATTGAAACTTTAATTGCAGTTAAGGATAAATATATTTGAAATTGCAATAATGATAACATTTGATTTAGCGTTAAATTTCACTTCCTGTAATTGATACATCACACTCGGAAATTTACACAGCAAACACCCTGCAGGGTGGCAAAAAACTCCTTCTAATGCAGTTTTTAAATGTATTTGGAACAAATAAAAATATCAGGGTGAGAGCGACTTTATTTAGTTTGAATTAATGTTTAGAGACGTCCAAAAAAGTTGCTTCTTTGTGTAATGTTGTATTAAACTTGACTGGTTGTCCCCTAATGTGATGTCACTTCCTGTCATTTTCTACGATTTTGTCAACGTTTTCTCCACTAAATACCTACTCAATTGGTGTAAACCTATAATTTATATGTACAACAGGTAAACTACACCATAATTATAAAGGTACAAATATATAAAAAAACCTGCGAGCAATAAATATCTTTCACTAACATTTGCCATATTCTAGCGTTCTGATATTTGATAAGCACAGCAAAATAAAGACTTAGGACAACTTGCAAGCTATAAACAAAGCATTTTCAACAGAGATCCCTATGAAAATATCACACTAACACGATTAAAGTCACTCTCTTCAGCCCGTGCATTTATTAACCTTAATAACGCATTCAGTATGAACGAAATACAATAACAAGAAACGAGCTTCGACAAATTTAGCGTAGAACATTAGTGTAGAATTGCACGCTCGTTGTACTATGCAATGCAGTATCGGTTAAGGTTTTCACCGACGTGTTTGATATATGAGTGCAGGTGTCGCTTCCTCGCGTGTTTCATACGTCAGGCTACGACAGCTAGCTTTCTTTAAGACGAAGTCCGAGAACTGTATACGCAGGCTTTGTTTCCTGTCTAAAAGCACAACACCATTACATCGAAGACAAGCATTACAAGCTCCACGTTCACCGAATTGACTGCTCTCACGGTCGAGAAGAAATGGTCAGATCCCCTATTACTCCTCATCAGCCTATTGGTCCAGATCGGCTCCATGAATTACCAACTGTCGAAAACTCTGGCGGCCGATACTGAAGACGGGGCTTCACGAGAAAAGGCAGGCAAGCAATGCGTGTAGATCATACACATACCAAATGAAGGTCACCCTGTGTGGAGTGTTCCCACTATCTGAGCCGGCCATTTTTTCGGGAGCGAAGATGAAAAATCTTGCAATAGTAATGACATAATATGGCGCCCCCAAAAAGGGTTTTGAGGTAAGTGCTTATGGACCCAATAAAGGTGTTAGAAAAATGAGCGAAAAGAGATAGAAAAAAGAAGGGACCCAAAAAACTGAAAGAGAAATAGCTACATGGCCAGAAACATTTGCATACGGCTTACGTGCATAAGAGATCTGACGCCTCACAATATACAAGGTGAGGATATACGGGATAATAAACATACGACCTTATCTTCATAAATAGACAATGATTATTTCAAATTTCAACCACAAAATTAAAAAAGAAACTAAAAGATAAGGGTTTGACTGAGTCATTCATAGCGTAACTCCTAGCATTTAGGTTTGTGTGAGTGTTTAACTTGGGATAATAGGTCCCTTTGATCCGTAAGTCCGTGGTTGTAAGTACCAAGGTTAAAAAGATCTGGATTATATTTCTACAAAACATAGTCCTAGATTCATATTCAGATCACCCAAAATGGAAGAGGTAAGACTTCTATATTACAGTCCGTCATGATAACCAACAATCCTATGCTAAAAGACAAAAGACTATTCCAACTATATCGTTATCATTTATGTTCCACAAAATAACTATGCATTACACTTTAATCGTTACTACGTTCGGTTCTATACACTTTGCTTCAAGGTGAGTTCTCTTCTTTTGTGTTTTATAGCTAATTCGAATAACTTCTGTTAGAATATGTATCAGGATACCAGTGTTTTGTAAGCCATGTGTCATCTTTTCGTTCTTTCTCCGATACTTTCGTGACAACTATCGTGTGGAACGCCAGTATTGAAAAGTAGTAAAAGTCAGTCTATGATTCAAATTCGCTAAAAAGTCACTATGACCAATCCTGAGTGTGTTTAATGAGTCTTTGTGATGTATCCCAACGCTGAATATGCTATAAAACAATACAACCAAATAATAAACGAAACAACCCAAAGTCAACCCCTAACAATCAATGACATGTCTACCGACTCTTTCTATGTAAAGGACGCTTTCATCCAGACGCACCCATTGCAACCACATAATACTCAAACCTTATTTGTATCTATTCTCTGTTAAAGTTGAGTGTTGATGAATGATAGTTATAATTTCCTTATAATTATATACTTCGGTTTCGTCAAACACCAAATATTATAGTTTTACAATGCAGCCACTGCTGTGACAAGAATGAGAACCCTACTTTGAAATCCTTGCGTCATCTATCTAGCGTTTATACTAAGAGCTTTCCTATGAGTTCTGCGTCAACCCGCGAATAGTAAGAGCTAGAAATTAAGCCGAGCGAGCATTAAACTGGATTGGTGACTGTTGCTTCACGGTTTGAGCTTGGTCCTATGTGGCAATTTGTTGGCTTTTGTAAAGGTGGCTATGTGGAGGATATAATCCGAAAGGAAGAAAAACTGAGTCAGACAAACAGAAAAATAAGGAGAAAAGCTGGGTACATTTTGCTGAGTAAATAAATCATTGGGGAAAAGAACAGCCCAACCGCTCGGTGTTCACGAGTGCATTCTAATCTTTATAATTCATAGCTGTAGTGAACTGGTTTCACTATCCTTTCACCACGGATACCCGTTTGATAATGACCATGTTGGCGTCTCTGTTATCCGTGAGAATAGTTAACACCGGAATAACCTGACATTACCCTAGCGCCACCCCCTGGATTTTATTTAACCCGACAACACACAAAAAATATAAACCCAAACCCGATTTACTATGCTAATATCTGACATGACGCTCACGCCAGCCGCCTTTAGCTGGCTCGCTGTATTACAATTGCTTCTATGCAACGTTTTTAAAAACGCGAATATCGATCGTCCAGGCCTGTGGTTCTCAAACAAGCAGCCAGTTAAAATGGGGCGTGCACGATCGAGACCCCTGCCACATTTCAGTTCAAGCTTATAGCAGTCGTGTATACTAGTTCGGGCCTTGCTAGTCGTGCCCCCCTTATAGAGTCTAATGTGAGTCGGACCCGTTCGGGCCCGGCCCGCCTTTCCCCTGTAAGCGTGCCATTTGCCCGTCTCAATGTTTGCTTTGTGGTCTGTGTGCTCGCGCTGCTTGAAGAGCTGGGGAGAAGGGAATTATAGATATTAGTCAACTGTGTGTGTGTGTGAGTGCTATAGAAAGACTTGAAAAGTGTCTGTTCTGAAGCCGGCGCACGCTGCAGGGAGTGAAATGGTTTTAAATCCATTCATTTCTCGTGTTGTGTATTAATTGACTTATTCTCTCCCTTCGAAATCTGTACATAAGCAAAGAAACCGAGCCAATTATGAGCAGCCGCCCTAGTTCCCTTCTCCGGATGAATTGACCTAGCTATGGTTTGATGGAAAACGGAGAAGGAAGAATTTTAATCAAACTAATTAGTTAGTCCCATCTCTTCGTCTCTGCTCTCTTTCTTTCATCAATCACATGCAAAGCAGGCACACACCTTAATATCTGTAGACAACAACACAAAGAGACACCACAAACATCCGTGGACATCTTTCTTCTAGTAATGAGCAAGTTACTATTGCACGAGACACTCTCAGAAATGTCTTGATGCGCGTCTTTAAATGCCTGTTGCCAGAGTTTAATTACAACGATCGAGGAAACCGCGAGTGATTCGTTTTAAAGCGAAATCACTAAATAAGTGCATAAATCTATACCGCATTATTACCCTTAATTGAAGAGTTTACCCAACCATACTACATTATTATTATTTAAATCAATTTAGTCACCCTCTTTTGTGATATAAGTTTTTTTACTTTAAATTATGTGATCGTGCAATATTAAAATCTTGCGAGAAGAACACATTCCAATGAAAATACGAATATTATTTAAATGTGTAATTATTGCCGACATCTAGGTTCCAAAACGTCATCCTGACTTAATCACCTAAATAAAGTTAAAAAAAGTTCCCCTAGTGCCAACCTATAATGTAAAGCAGCTCTTAGGTCCAAAATTAGAACCACTGTGTGCTGCCTAGAACGAAATACGTAACCGAGGACCGTAACAGTGGGCGATGTGTAGTGAGTGTTTATTATCCGTTAAGCAGATAAGGCCTCTGGCACGTCATGATAACGCTTCTTGGAGAAAAAATGCCCTCCATCCGTGGTGAATAAAATTAAGATTAAAATGGTCTGAAGGAACAGTGAATAGGGCTGACCACTACAATAACGACCAATTAATAGAAAAGCCTGTGTGTGTTTTTTTTTTTTTTTTCGCGTGTTTTTTTTTCGTCTTTCTCTATGGGAGGTGTGCGGTGTACGAGCGCAACAGGAGAAGCCAGCAGGACGCCATTATTGTGCCACTATAATATATGCTTTACACGGAGAGTTATTATTTGTGCTGTAATTCACGCCTTTTTTATCTATCACTGTAGGCTTGCGGCATGAAAGCGCGACCGAGCTGCCACTGCGCGCACACACAGGACTAACATATAGGACGGACTCGTTATCTTTTTTTTTTTTTTACTAAATGACACAACTAACAGGGAAATGAAAGGAAGAAGCTAGGGCTGGTGCGGTTAGCTAGATGACTACCGCCATTTCACACCACTGACCAGTACCAAAATCTGATAAGGGTGCAATTCTCTCGGCACCGGCGGCACACAAAACACGCACGACGCACACAAAGGACAAGTCTGCAACCACTGCAGACAACACCGTTTTTAAACCAGTTTTCACTGAGCCTCAGGGTCTAAAAGCGCCTTTCAAAAATTGAACGCCGAAATTCAATGCTACAAACTGAGAGAACAAGAACGCGAAATAACGACTTGTCAAAAAGACATAAACTGGGAGCAGTATGGAGCCATTTAATAGAAGCAAAGTGTCCCCGGATCCAAACGATATATGTGCTAACAAAAGTATAGTCACTCAACGTTCAAGGTCAACGTTGTTTCACCCAAATGAGAGAAATCACATATACGAAAAAAAAAGCAATAATAATGGTGTTAAAACATATATTGTGCAAGTCCCAATTGATTGTGAGAAGCTCGAATTAAAGACAGGACGACTGCCCGAACATTATTAACGTTTATGAGCAGGAAAATCTAATATTGTGATGTTTGTAACAATATGAAGGTTTGACTGTTTCAATCAGCGAGTTGTTGATCTGTGCTGGATGCTAAAAAAGAGACGAATCGATTACAACCAACGTTTGATTTACATCTCAGAGTCTATTGGTATTCAAAATCACACTAGGTAATAAACTCAAAAGACTCATTTAGATTAAAGTTTTCCTTTTCTATTGTATTGATCGATTAATCAGTGTGTATAACATCATATTTAAAAAGGATTATTTGATGGGAAAATAATTGAAGATAGGATTGATTCACAGCAGTTAACCAATATAGTACTTTATACAACTATCGATCCTTTAAATTGCGAACTGTTCCTTAATGCATGCCCTTTTGATTCATATATGTTTTATTATGTTAATTATATTATTGATCAAGTAGCTTGTTTTATGTTGCACCTTAACGCAGGGGAAACAAGTTCCTATGTTTTGTGAATTTTGATCAATGACATGGCAATAAACCTTGCTGATGTCTGATTTTCTATCTTATCTTATTTATTAATTGTTATTATTATTTTTTTTTCAAACCGAAAAAGAAAAAATGAGAAGATGAGAATATAATTTTAAAACACATACACTATAAAATAAGTGGAGTGAAATGATTAAAAAATTGTTTTTTCAAAAATCTTAATGAAAAAACAAAAGAAGACAAACAGAAAATAAGGGCTTCCTATGAAAGAAAGGTTAAGGCACAGAAAGTTTCAAAATATCTGGTCCCATTTAGGGTCCAACAATTTTAATCTTATAATATTACTGAAATAATATTATTGTTCACATTTTCTAAAGTGAATCGTTGAACAAAAACGGTAAAACTAGATGTTAAAAACTGCCTTTGTAAGTTGCTTTAGTCAAATTATCGTCACTTTTCTTTTACCAATCATTGAGAACTATTTGATTTAATAAACTGGTCACATATTTAGACTGTGAAATGTGTAATTCACGATTCATTTACACTGCTGTTGCTCACCCGGGACTTTCTTAGCTGTGACGCCGGCGGTGTCGGTCATCAGGAAATAATCATTAATACTGTGATGTTTCTTCTCTAAACGACAATAAAATCGTTACGTGACATTCCTTTGTTACGTTGTAACCAAAAAACTGAAGATTGTATGTTTCCATCGGATAAAGTTGTGAGAAACAAAACGCTATGAGCAGAAGTCAGAAGGTCAATCCAATAATTGTAGCCCGCGCCCCTCCAGTGCGGCTCCGGTGCGTGTCCCTGAAGCCCGAAGTACAAAATTTGTGAAATCAGTAATATGCTACTTTTCCGTCTGGCCCCGTGTTTGCTCCGTCACAGGCCCTGCCCAACGTGCAGGCCCAGTGTTTACAATGGTGTTACGGTCACGGTGTTGGTTAGGCCACGCGGGCACAGCACAGATATACTCTACCCGGTAAGTCGTGATGGAACCAAGGAGAGTCCGCAAGCCAAGCGAAGAGGAGGAGGAGGAAGAGGAACAAACGAGGCAGGAAGCGAGGTGTATGAAACGGGAGAATAAGAAAAAAAAAAAAAAAAAAAAAGAAATTACACAGGATACAGAGGTAAAGGGAAAAACAAAGGTGAATCACGTCTCCAGTCGCAAAAAATGTAAGCGATCTGTGGAGGTAAGTTCTCCGTGAGTGTCGTAGTGTGATGAAGGGATACAGGAAGGGGAGAGACCTAAGATTCATATTCTACAAAAAAAAAAAGAGTAGACATGTAAGAATCAAACAAACAAAAAACTATATCAAGAAAAGACAGAACAATTATTATCTATATTGAATTAAAGCCAGCCCAAGCACTGCCCAAGACTGAAAAAAACTATGGGCGCGGATCCAATAGTAGAAGCTAGGCCCAGCGATCGAGAGAAGAGAGAGGACTCGCACATCCGACGAGACCGGCAGCCTAACACGGGGAAAAGAAAGTGTAATAGAAATGAATTAAAAAACAGAGATAGGACATGAGCGAGGAGAGATGAAAAAGATGACTAGCCAGAAATGTGCGGGTGATGACGGAAGGAGGAGAGCTTAAAAAGGAGCTAAAGCACCTAGATAGCTCTGCCATGCAAACTGGTGCGGTTTGTGTTTACAGGCAAGTAGCTAAAATGAAAAATGATGAGGGATGCTGGCGAGTTTTAATGAGCAGCGTGTCTGCCCTGAGTTTCACCTCGATCGAGAGCGGTAATAATAATAAGTATATCTGCAAGGACGTTGAAAGCACAGAAGTAAGATTCCAGGACACGAGTTTGCATCCTTACAAACGATGGTCCATCGGCCGCCAGAAGAATAACGCTTACCCCGGCAGCGGTTTGGGTGATCAGTCGACGCACAGCGTTACCGTTACAGTGGAAATGAAATAAAAATGAGAGCTGCCTTCGAATAGACTCACCACGAGTAACTTCGGAACAGTAATGATGAAACAACAAATAAAGTGCCCCAAATGTAACCATTTTCTACCCACAGCCTTACACACGGTCAGGCTAAGCAAACTTCTACTTATCTTGCTGTGATTTCAGAAGGAAGCAAAAATTTCCAAATTTAAACAGGATAGCAAATCAGCTGACTGAAAGATACCGATAATTCCACTTTTTACAACTTTAAATCTCCAGCACAGTGCCCATAGTTTTTGTTCTGAGCTGACCCATCCCCAAGCTCCTATATTGTTTGAATCTAAGTGTATTTATGGTACCTCCAAAAGAGGCATCCTGTCAAACCAACCCCACCCTAATGTGATTCCAACTTGGCCTCCGACTTAAGAAAGGGAGAAGTCGAAACAAAAATATTAGTTCAAGAGTTACTTACTACTTATGATTTTAGGTGCTTACCAGTCTCAACTCCCTGAATTAGATCTGGAATTATTTGCCATTTGGCTTTCATATAAATGTGACCAACTGCTCCAAGTATATATCCGTTTATATTAAAATTGGTATCTCACAATAATTAACATATATATTGAATAATGTGTGGTCGAGTCTAGATTCTCATTATATTGCCTAGTGTAAAGAAAAGAGAAAGTGGATTTCGCAATTCTACAAGCCGGATATGACAAGTTGTTGTGTCTTATGTGTGCAATAATCGGTCACTCCTCTCTCTGAGTTCTCCGCGGGTAGGTAGGGGAACATTGAAGAGCCGGTCGTCCCGAGCGGTAGACATCCGCTTGCTCTTCCTCCCCGTGGACGTGCGTTATTACACTTCTATGTGTTATTGTGTGTATGTGTTTGTCGCTTTGCGTTGTCTTAGCTATCCTGTGTGTTATGAAGCGCCGCCAAGTGAGCCCAAAAGTGCCCAGCATTAAAAGACTCGTGGTTCTATATGCAGTCCGCACTCTGGCTACAATAGTGTCAGGAATGTTTTTGCCTCAGCCAGCAGCCGGGTCTCGATCGAAGAGGCGGCTGTAATTTGTGTTTTTTTTCGTTGCCTTTTTTCACATTTGTGGCTCCGTTGATGGCCCTTGCCGCTCCCAGGTACAATTCTCCTCTCTTTTCCTACCACTCCTACCCCCGTTTATAGTTTGCACTTTTGTGATTTGTGTTGATATAGAGAATACTTGACAGAACTTTTGAAAGGTCCCGGAAGTCTGTACAATTCTTGGTTCAAATGCTCTGGGACAGTCGCGCACGATCTCATTGGAAAGCTCCAACAATGAGTCGAGGGTAAAAAAGATATGAAAAGAAGAAATAAAATAATAATATCTCGGACCAACTCTTAAACAAAATAATGCCATCAGAAACTACTGATTGATTCGATGTCACCACACTGTGTCTCTAGCTCTGTCGCGATCAAAATGTCCTGCTATGACAGATCAACTCTACTCGTGGAAACTATGACCACGGAGCGTCAAACATATCTATTGGAGAACGATCAATATATCACGCCACTTCCTGTGCTCAAATCGCCAGTGCTGTCTTTTATCATCATAACATCTCTAATGTTAGCAAGGAACCAACGACAAAACCGCTACCAACAACACACCTACAAACAACAACACGTCCCGGGAAGCAGCGAGTCCTATATGAGAGCGACTTTATTTATTGAATTCTCAGGGCGGTCCGCTTATCGAGTGAGTGCGTCTCCCAGAGAGACTCAGTGTTAGGGCTACTCCAATTAATGAGCCAAATATCAACTGTTCTATAACCGGCATTTGATTAGTCTGAACATCGTTTATCTAACTTTTTTTGTACCACTCTGTCAGAAATGGAATCTGCCCGAACACATTCGCAATAATATATGTGTATATCTCCTTGAACCAATTTTGTATCATGCGGTCTCATCTGGCAGTTCGCCAACAGTTTAATGTATGCCAAATATGTGCTCTAACAGAAATTAATCCTCAGATCCAATATCCAGTGATGTGTAGCGTTACATCCAAAATCATAAATACATTCAAGATAATCGTGACTATAAATTTTTGTTTACGGAACTTTAACACTTAACGGAACTACAGTGTGGATTCAACATGTGTTTCCAGTGGTCTCTTTGCTGAACTGAAATCTGTACAACAAACAGAGTAAAAAAGCTTTAGAAGAATGTGTACACAAAGATCCCAAACCAAAAAGTATGAGGCCCATAGTGCATGTGTGAAGACACTCGTGTCAAAAGTGTCAAAAAACAACATATATGCGACACTAATTATCCCAATTGCGTTATCGCCTGCGTGGCGTGTTACCGATAGTTTTTAACTTTAGAACATTTGCTCCTTCCTGAACATACCACTGCCAACAAGTACTTGCCAGTAAGTCCACTATGAACGTTAAGTTAAAAGGTCACATGCTATGCAAATTAATGACCTCTTGCAGGACATTAAATAATTGAGGCCTGGTACAAATTTATGGGAGCAGACCTTAAAATTTGCACGTTGTTACATCATCAACTGTAATACCCTCTAAAACAAGACACGTGGTAGGATGTCTCTTCGAGGCAGCACGTTACACCCATACTTTTCTCTATTATTTTCAATCCTACTAAAAAGATACGTGGTAGTGCCATCGTGCGATCGAACACCCAAACGCGCCGCCGTAGCGTTGCGCTGGCGGCCGTGGACCGTGAGGATGTTTCAAACCCCGTGCCCGAAATCTTCTCTTGGCTAGTTCTCACGCCCGTCCCGTTAACGACGACGGAGCTTGTCTCAACTACCACGAGCTACGTCTTATCATTATTCAATAGCACCGGCATGCTAATATCAGGGCTTTAGCTCCTTTAAGCTTGTCCTCCTCCCGTCGCCAATTCCACCCTGCACCAGTTTTCTGGTGCTCTCAGTCTACTCTGTGTCTCATCCTCGCCCTCGACTCATTTACCTATGCTTTAATTCATATTTGATCAGCTTCGTTTTCCCGTTGCTTGGCCGCCATCGCGCCGTCCTCTCTTAGGTGTCGCAACGATCCTCTACCACTCTTTCTACTCTACGAGCATTGCCTAGCATCTCTAAGTATAGCTCAGGCCATGATTGTCTTCAGTCTGTGGGCTGCTATGCGGGCTGGCCTTTAATCCAAGTATAGATAATTGTCTGCTTCCATGCTCGTTTATTTTTTGTCTCGTGTTCTTTTTTTCTGAATGAATCTAGGGTCTTCCCCCCCTCGTCACACAGCACGGGACTTTCACCCTTCGTGTCGACCCTTCCTCTCGCGCTTTTAATGTGTGACGGGAATAACCTGTTTTCCCTTACCAAGATTTTTTTTTTTTTCCGTTATTCTCCGTTCACCCTCCTTCCTCCTCTCCTCCTCCTCCTCCTCTTTCCTGGCTTGCGGATTCCCTTGTCCAATCGATTACCGTGAGATATCGCCCCGCTGCGCAGGCCCACGTCGAATCACAGTGAAAACAACTGCGTCTGCAGCGGTCGCGCGAGCGAGCTGATCGTAGGGCAAAGAACGGCAGGCGCGGTGCGCCGAGAAAAAGAGTACGAGGTATTCGATTCACAAATGTACTCGCGCTAGCGGACGAGCCACCCTGTGCGAGCGCCCTGACAGAGCCTGGAGGGCGCAGGTTAAATATGGATGACTTCTGACTCTGCTCATGCGTTTTGTTTCTCACAACTTTATCGATGGGAAAACATACCCAATCTTCAGTTTTTTGGTATAGCGAAGTAACAGAAGACTGTCTACACAGATAACACCCGATCTTTTTACTTGGTGCGAGTTTAGGAGACGAAAAACATCACAATGTAATTATGATTATTCCTGACGACACACCGTGTCGATTAAGCATAGTACATGAACAGCATATAGTACCAAAACCGCAAAAGGATGTGTAATATTGGATGAATGATAACACATTGCTCTCACAGGTCTAAATATGTGACCAGTTTATTAAAATCAAACGTTTGTCAGATGACTTCGTAAAAAAAAATGACAGGAGTGAATGTTGACTGAAAAGAAAACTTACAAAGTCAGTTTGACATCGTGAGTTATTTACAGTTTAGTTGTTATCCAAAAGATTAACTTTAGTATAAATGTGAACAAAAAGTATTATAATTCGAGTAAGTAGAGTTTATAGAATTAAATGTTGGAAATAAAAGTGGGGACCGATACTAAATTGAAACTTCTGTCGTGACCTAACCTTTCTTTTCATAGAGGAGTGCCCTATAATTTTCTAGTTGTTTATTTTCATTTGTATTAGTTGGAAAACTTCACCTTGAGTCATTTCTTCTTCTTTTTTTTGTGTTGTGGTTTTTGTTCATTTTCATTTTCCTCTTTTTTCTTTCGGTGTGAAAAATAAAACATAGAGTTGAATAACCATTGACTAAATAAGATAAAGATAGAAAATTCAGAATCAGCAAAGGTTTATTGCCATTGTCAATGATCAAATTCACAAACATAGGAACTTGTTTCCGCCGTTAAAGTGCCAACATAAAACACTTGATCCAATTAATATAAATAACATATAAACATATATGAAATCAAAAGGCAGTGCATTAGAGAAAACCAGTTCCAATTTAAAGGATCACAATTGTATAAGATTATATTGTTACTTGAATAATCCCAACTCCAATTATCCAAATAATCTTTTTAAAATATGAGTTACACACGATTATGATCAACTACAATAGAAAAGGAAAACTAAATATTAGAGTTATAAATATGGGGATTTTGAAACCATAGAAGCTTGAGATGTATAATCAGAACGTTGGATCGATACGTCCGTTTACCAGTCAGCACAGGATCAATACAACTCGTATTGGAACAAAGTCAACTTTCATATTCTTACATAACCTATCAATATCTAGACATTTTTAATAACTTAATAATGTATCGCGCCAAATATTGACTGACAATATTGTTTTAAAAATTTAAAGCTTTTACTACATGATTTCCTAAATGGGAAACAATGTGACTATCTTTGAGAAGTGACTTAAATTTTTATCGCACAATAATCTGGCAACCAGGGAACTTTGCTCATAAAAAAATAATCACAAGTATTATGAACTCTTTTTAGACAAAAGTCCGTTTACTTTCTGAGGTATCCTCATTAAATTTAAAATTTCGGCGTCACGAAAAAATTAAAAAGGCGTGCTTTATCCCGACCACGATTGAATAACCCGACATAATCGCTTAATAGCCTGTTTCGCAGTTTCTTGGTTCAAGGACTGATCTCTCAATTTCCTCTAAACAGCATCTGCAGTTAGATTCTTTACCATTATGTTTTCCTTACATCCCGGTTGAGCATATTTTCCCACACTTATCCACGGTATGGAAGAATCAGATTACTTAATTCCGAACTAATATATACACCCCTGACATGCTTAACACTGCGACTCCGCCCCCTCAAGTAACGAATGCCAGTGGTCGTCAATTTGTTCTACGGCAGCACACCCTAGCATGAGTCTAATTCTTTTGACCCTACAAGACGCTGTCTTTTACATTATATTTGCCAAGATCTACTAAAGCGGGAACTTAATTGTACTTTTAGCTCTTTTATAAGATAAGTAGAAGAGTCTATTAGTCAGATGTAACGTTCAGATACCTAGCATGGCGTTCATTTTCAAGAGGCCAAAAATAATATTACAATTTAAATAATATATGTTCATTATTCATGTGCATTAGTTCTTTTCCTCTTGAGCCAAGTTTTAATATACATTGTACAGTAAGCCTACTTACTATTTAAACAACGTTGCGAGTTAAAAAAAAATGTTTCTTTGATTTTATAACTATTCTGATATAACACAATATACAGCTTGTGAAGGGTCAGTATAAAAAGTGGTAATCTTTAAATAAAATAAAATAATAAAGTATGTTGTAACCTTTTCAATTAAGGGGTATAATGCCCGATATTATGCCACTTATTGTGTATTCACGCCTTAGACCGTAACACTGCCTGTGAGGCGTTCCTACTGGCTAACTGTAAACACTCTTTCTGGCCCCAAAACGCCCATTTGAAAGTACAGCGCGTCTATCAAGACTAACATTCTGCTCTTCTGTATTTGTGTGTTGTGCAAAACGCAGGAGTTAAACTACCCTATTACTAAATTCATATTTAGATACAACTGGACGTTCTCCTTGCTTAGTCAACAATACCCTACCAAGTTCCACCCAACTCCTGACAGAAATTACTAAACTGTTATTTATAAATTCACTTTTAATTATTGTTACAATCGTGCCCCGCCACCCCTAAAATGACATTAACACCACACAACAAGCAAGATCAAACGCACACGACGAAGTACATGACGATCGCAATTGTATTCTAACTGAGCTACATGTACAAGACTTATCAGACATGAATTAGGTCGTATAAAAGCCCTTACAAACCCGAACACAACCACACACACATTCACAGCATCACAAATAAATCCTTCTAAAATTCACCCACAATTTCGTGCCCTACTGCTCTCAGTCTACGCACGAGCTACACACAAACCCAGAAATGGCTAAACATAGAGACCGGCGTAAGTCGATAATGGCACCGAAGAGCGCCGGAAATCACTCCGCCCCGTGGTCCACATAACCTAATTAGCGTTATCTCGTTATTGAGGAGAGAACCAAGCCACAAAAATGAGCCGTTATTAATGTAGAAAAATTACTCGGCGCCTATTAGTGCAACTGAACATGGCTAGGCTTGATCCCGAAACGTAGAGCACACTCTCCCTGGTTAACATGCGCCGCACTAACCCAGGCCGTAGGACCTGTCTGCATACCGCTATCGAATATTCCGGTAGTTAACTATAGAAGTAGAAGTAGAGCTAGATGCTCATGGCCTGGTCGGGCGTAGCGTATGTACGTATATATGGATTATGACAGGACGCCGTGGTTTTATTTGAGGGTTGATGTACGGGGGTCTATAAAACCGTGGAAGTGAGCAGCGGCTCTGGGTACGATAAGTGGTGTAGTGCCGCTAAGGGTTGACCTGGCGTTGAAGTGCAGAGGACGCACAACTGTCATTTCCAACGGGCGCTCCACATTTGCAGGATATGAAATGCGTCGAACGGCTCTGAATTTAGAGAGAAGAGATGGAAGTCCTTGAAAGTGCTGGTGGTGGGCATGTGTCACCTTTTCACACAGCAAAAAAACCCAGTCTATTGTGACATGTGTAACGCGTGTCGAAACACAATTCCACGGTGCTTTTGTTTAACACTCACAAAAAGTTTCCATAGACCCCTGCGTTCTTTAGCCCACTATGAATCTGCAACTGTGTTAGGAACCGCCTACCGATGCACAGTCCCATATAGCAGCCGCTGCTTTTCTTCAGCTCTTTAACTTCCGCACAGTTGACGAGACATGGAATACTTTATTATTTAAGATGCAGACAGTTTCAAAGGGGTCTCATTTTTGTCACACAGTGCTGCATTTACAATATATTTTGTGTTTTCCAACCAAGAAATATAAGGATTTACCCAAACCTCAACTTTAAGGAATTGACAATTATTTGAGTTATTTGTGTGCAATGTTCGTTAAAGCCTTAACAAGCGTAGATGTGTTGTTGTTGTTGTTGTTGTTGTTGTCGTTGTTGTTGTTGTTTAAGCATATTCAGCGTTGTACAACAAAGTGATTTAAAACTGGATTCAAGTGACTTTTTAGCGACATTGATCAGAAACAGGATTACTACTTTAACTGCGTTCACACGAGAGTTGTCAAAAGTATCGAAAAGCGGATGCTAAAACTGGTATCGATACTATCTAAACTGAAGTATCAATAGTAAAACAAAGAAACAAACTGAACAAGTGTAAGACGACGTAGTAACTGAAAGAAAGCACTATTATTTTGTCTTGAAAATGACCAAATGGAAAGCTTTTCTTAGCATGATTGTGGTATCGACGGTGATATTGAGCCTCTTCCTTTGGATCGAAATGTCAGGATTGTGAAAATATCGACTTAACTTGGACTAAACCAGGACTAGGACAGGACCAAACCAAGTTAAACCAGAACCAAAGCAGGATTAGTATGAACTCAACCCTTTCTTTTAGTTCTTTTTTATTGTGAAATTGAAATCATTGCTATTTATGGAAAAGACGATTTACCGTTTCCACCGCGCGACACGACCGATGCCTCGGCACATGTCTTTCCTTTCAGTTTTGTCCTTCTCTTTTCTATTCTTTTCCTCATTTCAACACCTTTTTGTCCATAGCATTCCTCAAAACCCTTTTGCGGTGGGCTCTATGTCATTACTATTAAGACTTCATTTGCTCCGAAAGCGTTTGGCCTCGACACTTAGTGAACGCTGGCCCGCCTTTCTGAGCCCCGTCTTCAGATCTGCGCGAGTTCGACGGTGGACGGACCAAAGCGAGAGGAAAGGGTCGACACATATCTCGACCCGCAGTCGGTGAACGCTGCAGCTCTGTTCTTCATCTTTATGGTGTGTGACCTACAGATACGATACACTTGCAAGGTACTGCGAGCACGAGGACACGAGGAAGGCGACACGATCATTTCAAACACGTGTGAAAACCTTAACGAAGCATGAACAACGACGTCATTTATAATGAAGTAGTTACTGAATCGTTCTTGTTATGTATTTGTTCATGCTTTATTAAGGCTAATTAAGCTGAAGAAGTGCATTAATTTGTGTATATTTATTGATCTGATTGCAGTTTACAATTCTACAGACGTAGAATTGGCGTGTGAAAGGTTTTTGCGAGTTTCAAATTTGTACTTTATTTGGTGTATTTTTACCTGTTGTACATATAAATTATAGTTTTACACCAATTGAGTAGGTATTTGTGGAGAAAACGTTGAAAAATCTGTAGAAAATGACAGGAAGTGACATCACATTAGGGACACCAGTCAAAGTTTATACAGAATTAACACAAAGAAGCAACTTTTTTGACTCTCTAAACATTAATTCAACTAAATAAAGTCGCTCTCATATATTTTTATTTGTCAAATAAATTTAAAAAATGGCATTAGAGGAGTTTTTGCCCAGTGTTTGCTGTGTAATTTCCGAGTGTGATGTCATCAATTACAGGAAGTGAAATGTTAAACCTAAATCAAATGTTTATCATTATTAGCAACATTCCAAATATATTTATCTTTACTGCATTTTAGTTCAATGAGTCGTCCGACCTGTCAGAGGCACTTTAAAGAATTGTACGGACCTCAAATTGTCAACATTCAATAAATCACAATGATATAATTTTAGCTGAAAAACATAAACCCAAACTTACGTGAAAACAGCGAGTAAACAATGTCCTTATATTTTAGTTAAAAGCCAGAAGGAAGTACGCATTACACGAGAGAATTATTCCAATTTAGCATCTCCAAAAACACAAAATGAGTAAATAAAACACAAAATATTCCAAAGGGCCCCATGTTTTCTGTGCATCAGTGGTTGAATACATCCATATACACAATGGGAAGAGACACAGTTCAAAGACAAGACTGCGTTTCAGTTCGTAGTTTTGACCTTGCAACATTTTATTCATTTTATTTATTATTTTCCCCGTCTCGATCGAGGTGAAACTCAAGCAAAGTAAACTCTCTTTCCTGTAAACACAAACCGCACACGTTTGCATGATCTCCCTAATACAGACACCATTTTGAAAGTTGTACTGCTACTTTAGATATCATTTGATTCATACATGACTTATTCAACTCTTTTTGTAGTTCCTTCTGTATCTTCCATCTTCTAATGGTGTTTCTGCGCACATTTTCTGTCCACAAACCTGACCCGCACCAGCTCATCCTCCCCGGCGTCACAGCTAAGAAAGTCCCCACCACATTTAAAAAAAAAAAAAAGAAAAAACCACGGTCCGAGCATGCTTTTTCAGTTCCCTTATCTGCTTGACGCTTGTAAACTTTCTCTCCGCGCGTCAGTCGGCCCTGTCTTTAATCGCAGCATTTCGGCCATTTTGATTCCGTTGTTGTTTGTAGCCTCACGCTCTTAGTGTGTGTGTGTGTGGTGTGTGTTTTGTGTGCGTACGTGCGTGTGTTTGTGTGCCGCCGGTGCCGAGAGAATGCACCCTTAATCCAATTTGTATGGTCAGTGGTGTGAAATGCGGTAGGTCTCTAGCTACACACCAGCCAGCTCCTAGCCTTCTTCCTTTCCCATTCCCTGTTTAGTTGGTCCATTTAGTACAAAAAAAAAAAAAGAAAAACGAGTCCGTCCTATAGTCTAGTCCTGGTTTGTTGCGCGCAGTGGAGCTCGGTCCGCGCTTTTCATCCGCAGCCTCAGTGACAGAATAAAAAAAAGGCGTGGATTAACAGCACAATATAACTCCCGTGTAAAGCATAAATATTATAGTGGACACAATAATGGCGTCCTGCTGGCTTCCCTGTTGCGCCTCGTACATCCGCACACCTCCCATAGAGAAAAAAGAAGAAAAAAAACACGCGAAAAAAAAAAAAAAAAAAACAACACACAGCTTTTTCTATTAAATTGGTCGTTATTGTATGGTCAGCCCCCTATGGATTGGATCTATACGGCGGCCGGCGCACACACCCATCTTTCCGACAATTATCCGTGTTGCCGAGGCCTGTAATTGTGGAGCGTTGTGTGTTTGTGTGTGTGTGTGTGTGTGTGTGTGTGAAAGAAAGAGAGAGAGAGAAAGGGAATAAATGGACTTTTGTTTTGCTCTTGTGTCATAAGCTTTAATTCCGTCTCTATCGGAGGATATTAGAAATGAGATGTTCACTTTCACTCCACTGCAGCGGCGCCGGCTTCAGCCACAGACCTTTTCAAGTCTTTTATATAACGGATCAGGAAGGAGGGGAAATGTACTCCAAAAGGCATCATTAATAGCTTTTGAACATTTTTAAAACACGGGCATTCCACAGTCAGATGTAGCCATGCAATTCATAGTATAGCATTTCTATTCTACACATAAAATATATTAGCATAATTTAGACACATTTTGATTTATTTTGCCTTTTTTTTTTTTCCTTATATATATTACACTGAATAAATAAATACACTTTATTGCAATTAGGGCTGCGACTAATGATTATTTCTGCTGCACATGGAGACTTTTTAAATACATTATCAACCAAATAAAGGGTGAAATCTGGTGCCTGAAGGCTTCTAGAATATACACAAATAACGTGTTTATTATATATGTAAATCAGACATGGTTTATTCTTTTCTAACATTTAGAAAAAGAACAAAAATGACACATCAACTATTTATTGCTCAAGAAGTCGATATAGATATTATCGTGACAATAGTTGTAATATTGAGTTTCATACTTAAATCTTAATTGGTTTTGAATGATTTGAATACATTTACTCTCACTTAATATTCATACTCATTTGCATGCAGTATATGTTATATCATGTTGTATCATTTTGTATATTGTAATAGTCTCTTATGTAGTAAAATGTGAGATTGTTGTCTTAACATGCGCATGTTTATCAATGCAGACCAGTGAAAACACACAGCGCGCTTCATTTGTTTGTCTACATGTTGTTGT
The DNA here is from genome assembly GCA_015082035.1 of Chaenogobius annularis. NCBI lineage: Eukaryota > Metazoa > Chordata > Actinopteri > Gobiiformes > Gobiidae > Chaenogobius > Chaenogobius annularis. Next base: position 20,589 of record BJKM01000744.1, read on the forward strand.
ACCTGCCATTATTATTCATATTTATTGGATTTCTGATTCAAACAGGTTGAGATTGAGAACAGCTGTTTCTCGACTTTAAACGTTTCTGTTAAAGGCTCCAAAACCCCGTCTCTCTTGGCCACTTCTCATTGAAGCCCACCTGAATGTTTAAAAGCGTCTCGGATTCACATTGGCTTTTAGCTGCTGCTTTTTGCTGATGCTTATAAAATATACAAAATAAAAAATCTTCTTAAACTTAACCTTGATATTCTCTCTTGCTGGCTTTTATCGTCGTCCGCACTCTCCCAAAAAAAAAATAAATCCAAGGCAAATTGGAAACCACTCTCATATACCTTTAAAATAAAAAGAAAATGAAAGTACTGCATCAGACGATTTCTTAAAGCCAAACTAATGTTGCAGAAAATATATCTATGCTGCGGTCAAATGGTTGAGTGGGCGAATCGAGAGACGCACGAGTCCAAAATCAAAATGGTGGCTTTGTCATTGTCCGTAATTGTGTGTTGGTTTGCAAGAGTGAGCCTATAAGTGCGTTTGGTGTAAAAATAGATGGATAACAGCCACTCTGAAGTGAAAAGGCTTTAGCAGAAGGCGGGTGGTCTGGGCAGCGTGGCCTTGAGCACCCATTTCACCCACTTTCTCGCTCCCGGGATCCACGGTGGGCCTGTCTCTTTGCTCCATCCGTGCACCTTCTCGACTCTGGTCAAAATGGAGTTTGTTAAGCGAAGGGCGGGCACATTCAGACTGAGAAGAACGTTTCCATCGCACAAAAACCGAATGGAAAACGCGGTTTGAGTCGGCGCAGTTCGTTATTCAGATGATGGGATGTTCTCAAGTTGTACCTGTAGTTTTGGGGTACAACGAGACCCCGTTCTTGTAGTAGGTTCTTGAAGTAGTTTCTCTGTTCATGTTTCAGTCTTTTCTCAAATGTACGCACTACTTTTCAAACACGTCGCAATACTTCAATCGCAAATACTCATTGTTTTCCAACATCTGACTCATTTTGTCATCGGCAGTTTTTCCACATCTACGGTAAGTATTTGGTAGTAGTTGGGATATTAAACACCATTTTATGCTAGTATGTGGATTATAACTGTGGATTCATGAACTATCTCGAGTATCAAATGTCAAACCGTTTTTAATTCACGTGAAATCGCTAGCTGCATCGTGAAGTCCTGGTTTTTCCAAATCAAAAATCAATACTGTGCTGACTCTTTTTAATGCTGCAGTTTGTTTGTTTGTTTGTGTGTTTGTTTGTTTTCCATGGCCGATCGTTTAGAATCCAGAGAAACCAGTGGCCGATAAGCTCTGCCGATATTGATGATTTTCCTTTATTACAAACTCAAGCACATCCTTCATCGTCCCAAGTGTCAAAATAAAGCTTAAAGAGTTTTCTGTAGGCGGCAGGTCGGACAAAATGGGGGGTAAAGTTCAAATATCAGCTTGATATCTTGACCAACCGATTATTCTAACTACTTAACATTAGCTTCTTATGTGCTGAGAAATAAATCAAATCAAATAAATAAACACATATTCATGTATTCATATAGCGCTTTTCACATAACAGTAATAAAAACAGCCAATTTAATTTATGTAAAATGTTATTTTAGGGTAATTCTTTATTTGTGGGTTTGGAGAACAAACTGACCCTGATGCTTCCCACGTTGATTGATTTTGACGGGAAAGAAGTGGGTTACAGCTTTATTTTTAAGTTCCACACATCAAGCAGCTCCAGAGTTCCCTTTCATCAGACGGTGGACAAAATGGAATGAATAAAGTCAAATTCCAACCTGAGAGGAAGCGTTGAAAAAAACACTAGGCAACAATTGATGCAAAAAGATAAAAACAGTGAATCAAGAGTAAATTGCCCATCGAATTCCAGATTCCCGGTCCAGGCCTGGTCCACACACCTTCCTCCTGCTCCTGGACTCGGTCCGTCTCCGATTTTGGACCGACTCGGGCCTGACTCTCGCCCCTGTCCCACCACCACAGACCCCCAGATATCTTCCCCCAGAAAACCCTCTCCCCAATCTTATCCTTAAATTTGGAATCTGCCCCGAGCGCCCTGATCCCTGCCTGCTGGAACTGAGACCGGTCACGCTCCGGGATGAGGGATTTCTGATGCAGCGCGAGGTGGGACAGTCCTAAATTGTGGTGTTTTTTTTTTTTTGAGGGGCAGGCGAAAGAGGGTGGAGAGGGTCTCTGATTTTGTATGATTGGTCTGAGTGCTTCTGCTCCCTTTACACCTCTTCTGTCCCAAAATGCTCAGCGGCGGGACGAGGCGTTGTAAGAGGGGTGCAATCGAGGCGGCGGTGGTCGTCCAGGTCATCGCGTACCAAATGTGGCTGTGGATTTGGGGCAATTGGCCTCCTGCATTTGCACCATGTGTTTTATAATATTTCTTTTGTAGTCGTAGTGTGTTTGTGAAATGCTTCCGTGAGCAGGACATTTATTGAAAAACGCAGACACAAACTTAAGCCTAAAAGTCCAAAATTGGAAGGTGTTGTAGCGGAGGATGTGTTCAACATACGTCACAATCCACTTCTGCAAACGCATGTGATTCTTGTGTTAGTTTAGCAGTTCTGGACATGTTTTAAATGTGCACGTTGAACAGAATACAACAATTAGATCATAAATCGCAACGTCATTGAGAGAAATTGCGATTTGATATTGTTCAGCCCTAGTTTTGGGACTAAACCAAGTCTGAATCAGGTCTAAAACAGGACGAGTGGACGCGGCCTCATCGAAGTGAATTCATTTCACATCGTTAAACCACAACTAATACGTTTAAAGGCACGTTTCAACACATTTCTGTTGGATCGACATAATATCATCTGAATATCGTTATCGGCAGGTTAAAAAAATACCAATATAATCATTTTTGTCATTCCTATTCACCTCTACTGCCATTAATGTGTTAAACCTGAAGCATGAATATTCTGGTAAACACAAAACACTTGAATAAATACATGGTACAAATAATGATGCGTGACTATGATGATGTTGTGTGACAATGTGTAAATGCGTACTCATATCTACAATGAGCTACAAATACAAATAAAAAGTCTACATTTGTTGAAGTCGATTATTGTAAACGATTGCAGTAAAATGTGAGCTTGTTTTCCCTCCGCAAAAAAAAAAAAAGCGTGCGTAAAGTATGAGCTGTTGCCGTGGTAAAAAGCCGGTTTAGGTCTGTGTTTGGGAGGGAGGGAGGGACCGGTCACTGCAAAAGTACCTCCACTGCTCGACCGTCCTGCTCCCCCCTCCGCCGGGCCCCGATCGATACCAACTCACAGCAATAAAGCTTTCCCCCTGTCATCTCCGCAGAATACAAAGCAGAGCGGGGCAGCTGAGGCGGGGGGAGAGAAGACGGGGGGAGAGAAGACGGGGGGAGAGAAGACTGGGGGAAGGAAGAGGGGGAGAGGAGACGGGGGAGGAAGACGGGGGGAGAGAGAGAGACGATGGGGAGAGAGGTGGGGAGCTTGCTCACGAGCCACACCAATTTCCTAACCCCACGTTTTTTCACCTGCTTTGCACGACCGGTTTCTCGCCTTCTTCTTCTTCTTCTTCTTCTTCTTTTTTTGTGTGCACGTGTTTTGCCATACCTTTCTTAGATTCTCTACCTTTGACACCGAGGTAACCAAGGCTGTATTTCACAATGAGAGCCGCGTGGATGAATAGTTTTCATAATTAATCAATGGTTGGAGTCCTTGTGTTGTGTTTGAAAATATTTACAACCATTTTATACACCTATTCTCTTCATATATACACTTTGGAGCAGCTCTGAAGTGGGACAATCCTAAATTGTGGTGTTTTTTTGGGGGGAGCAAGGTTAAAGAGGGGGAGTGGGTCGCAGATTTTCATTTAAAAATTAGTAAACTTTGAATAGAAATGGTGTCGCAAACTTGAATTGTCCTTGTATTGAAAGTAATCGTAACACCAAAACTATCTACGAAACAAGTATTTTTGAACATTTGATATTTATTATTATTAAGATTTGAGTACTCAGTTTTTCACATTTTTTATTACATTTGTTTGGCTTTTTTGGCTCTATCTTTCTTATTTTCTCTACTTTACTTTTGACAATGAGATCATCGCGGCCATTTTTCACAATGAAGGCATTTTGGATAAATCGAACTCTAACCATTGATTCATTATTAAAACTATCACAAGCCGACGTTGTGTTTGAAAATATTAAGTAAGAATCATCGTTGTTTTCTACCAGTTGTTTTAACTTATTCTTTTCATACATACACTTTGAAGCAGCTCAAATGTTTAAAAATGAATGAGTTTTGAAAGGAAACAAAGCAACCTTGAATTGCCCTTGTATTTGAAGTAATAATAATTGTGATTGTTATGGTGATGCATGAACTGACAAACAAAACTAACAAAATGATTTTTGAATATTTACAGTAGCATCTGAGCTACCTTATATATTGTTATTGATCAGTACAGTTTTTTTTTTTACGTTGTTTTTTTCATTGAAATTGAACTCGTGTTGTCATTTGTCACAATGTCATTTCTTTGCAATTTGATGGTATCGGATCAAAGTCAAGCAATGGCCTTTGGGAACTGACATTGACTCGTGCAAAACATGAAGAAAAAAAGGCAAATTAATCATCAAAATTCAAGTTAATGAAGTGGAAAACGCAAGAATGATTAACCAACGCATCAATTTCTGCGAATATATGAAACTGATGCTTCGGAGTGTGCAAAAACGGCAGCAAAAAACCCCCAAATCTTGTGCTCCGAAAGGTGCTGGACCGGAGGGGCGCAGGAAATAAATGCATTGCTGTAGGATGAGACAGGCAGGGGTCTAAATAGGTGGGGGGAGGTAGAGGATATAGGCTGGAAATGGAGAGGGGGGAAGGGACCCCGAGGTGCTGCATCCACAGAAGGGAGATGGATGTTTTGGGGAGGAACGACGTTGGAACCGGGGGAGGGAGGGTGGGGGGAGACGAGAGCGGGAGAGGAGCCGAGAGGAGGCGGGACGGCGGGGTTTCGGGGGTCAGATCAGAAGCCGCTTTAATTGGGAGGCAATTTGAGTCGAGGCCGATCGATGAAACCCGCCGAGCCGCCGACACACCTGCTTTTTACGTGCGGCGAAAAAACGGACGTTTACGGCAAAAAAAAAAAAAATCATGGCTCGCGAACGTTTTGCTGTTGGTCGTTGTCAGAGTCGACGCGGAGCCAGGTCCTTGTATCGATTATGAGGACTTTTTAAGAAAATCACAAACGCAGAAACAAACTGATTCATGATGTAAAGAAAATGCAAAAGTACATATTTTTTTATGAGAAACGTTTTCATATGATTGATATTATTGACGAGTTCATTATCACGCTGTGCAAATATCCAAACACCTCCAAAACGACAGTATTTTTCTGACAATATATCAATTAAACGCTGCACTGTGATGTCCTGAAAACCCTGCAGATCTCGGTGATTAGAGGGGGACAAAATAATATTACTTTTGTTGTTTTTAAGATCTGGATGATAAAAAAAAATGAAGTATATTGTCTATTAGAGATCAACTGGTGTTTAGTTGTTGAGTTTTTTTACACTTGTTTTGAATATAATGTTTTTTGTTATGTTTTTATTACAATCCAGAGGTCGATTTTGGTAATTTTCCCCCAAAATATACCATTTTAAATGCCTACAAACTTTATTTACATCAATACTTTTCACTGCTCTGCTTAATAAAAGTGTAATAAGGAAACAAAAACAATTGAAATGAATTAAAGACCTCCACAACACTGTTTTATTACTAACTCACGGTCCACTTACAACGGTCTGTGCTGGAGATTTAAGATTGATGGCCAATAAAGTACAAATATTGGCGTGCTACATCAACAAAGCGATAGATCGATTCATCTCCATCGTCTGTAATGAGAGCGTTTGTTGTGTAATCTTAACGAAAACCGGTTGAAAGTGAAATATTTGCACTTTTGCGTTTGCCTTTACGTTCAAATTTGCAGGTTTTAGCACATTTCTGCTGGATTAAACGCTCATATTCTTTCATTATTGTGTTTTAGATCACCTCTTTTTAAAATTGCCGACCGCTATTAATGCATTTTTATGTTACATTTTCATCCCACGTTGCTCGCGGAGGATTTTCCAGCCCGAATCCACTCATAAATATCCCGGCGGTCACATGACAAGCTCATAACTCCAAATTGAGCGGTAATATGATTTTCTTTGGGTGGGGAGAATTCGGCCATCTTTGGACTTATCAAATCCCCTCAGCCTCAGCGGGATAAACGCGCTGGTCAAACTAAGAGGGATTTACACACTGGGTTATGGGGTTTTTATGTGGGCTTTAATATAGCTGTCAATACGTCGGCAGAAACGCACCTGGAAATTGTCATAGAAATACAAGAAGATATGGATAACAAGGACGATTCCGACAGCAGCGTGCACATGTTGCTCGGACTGCGTTTTGTATGTGGTAGTGGCACAGTTGGGGCAGGGCGATGTGGACAAAACATGAATATTACTATTATTTTGGCATTATTTTTGATCCGATTTCCAGACGATATTTCAACAGCGCTCCAGGAAAGTGCCAACGATGTTCAAGTGTCGCACACAAAATGAAATTATTAACAAAAAAGCAGAAATATCACTTTATATTCTTGTTTAGGGGACGACACTAGACTCTTTTTAGGTCATTTTTAACCCTAATTCCCCCAAAAATGTTCAATTTTACTCTCTACTTTCCATTTTTCTGACACATTTCCCAACTCTTGCCACAGTGTACAGTCCACAATTTTACGTTTGTTGATTGTAATTGGTTGGTGGGAGCAATTTGTCAAAGAAAAGAACTTTAAAGACACCGTATGTCTGAAAAAGGTGAAAGATATTTATCATCTTACCTTTTTTGTCATTCTTGTTTGAACATGTGGCGTGTAATTTTGACATTTGTGTACATATTCGCACTCAAATTCAAAACAACTCTAAATCTGACTCTAAATCTCCACCTGAACTAGGGCTGCTCTGAATCGAATCTTAATCAAATCGAGATTCAACTTTTCATCCAAAAAATCGACACATAATCGTTATCTTCGTCCGTAAAAGCGTGCGGTTTAGACTTAAGACTTTGGAGGTTCAAACTTGACTCTTATTCCTGTTAAATGGCACGGATTCCAAGTATGTCTCGTTTATCTTCAGGAAATTAATATTGAAAGACCCGTTTTATGGTGAAAAAATAACGTCGAATTGAAAATTGCGATCAACAGATGTGAATAAGTGTAAGGAGTCATTGTTGCTTTGTCATATTCCGGCTCCGAACAATCATTACTCAACTGTTTCTTACTATTCACATCACAAATCCACTCACAAACAACACGAGTATTTCAGAATTCAAAAGCCCAATAGTATCGCAGACTATTCCAGTTTGTTTCTGAGTTATTTGGCGTCTGTTCTCCGTCCACTTGTATTTCCTGACCGCCTCTGTGATCCTGTGTGCCTTTGTTAAGTCCAAATTGTCCCTCTCCTCCTGTGTTCCCGTTTCCTGAGGACTCTGCTCTCACTGCCCTGGAAAAAAAGAAAAGAAGGGAGAAAAAAAACAAAAAAAACAGCACTCTTTATTTATTTCTCTCCTCTGTCTTCCTCGCAATACCATTATCACCAGATTTGTGCTACTTTTTCATCTTTGCTCATTTATTCTCTGCCTGTCCGCGCTCTCCGTCCCAGTCATTTTTATCCATTCTTGTTATTTTTCCCAATTACTCTCCCCGGATTCCTAATACGTGCCATCCTCGTGTGTTGCATTGCTTCTCCAGCCTTTTCCGCTCTTCTCCTGCTTTGAAACAATCGCTCGCATCCAACTACTGTCCATTTGGAAAGATTTCAAGCAGGTTTAGCATAGCATAGGCCAGTGCCGCTGCTCCTCGTGCAATCAAACAAGGAGCCTACCGTAAGCCTACGCTGTCTTTAGTTCTTCATCAGTTCAAAACTACCTGGGACTTGAGTGTGGCTCTCTTGTGTTTGAGAGGCGCAGGGGCCAGCTCCACAAGCCACGGTTTAAACAGAGCCAGACGGATCCGGGGCGCAGTGGGAGCGGCTCCACATTCTACCACAAGGAGCAAAACGGACATTTGGGGACTGTGGGGGGCCCTCGTAATAAACTGAGAAATGATTTGCTAATAATATCACATCTGAAACACACCAGAATACAGAAAATGATATGGTTTTTGTTGAAAACTTCTTGGTTGAGGACCCCCAGACCACACTTGGAATGGTGTTTTATACAATATTTATACATTTTAATAATATTTTTGTATACTTTTACTCATAAATAGTCACTTTAAGATTGCATTACAGACATCAAACCCCTACGCATATTTTCCACCTTCAAAGTGGGTTGGGGGCCTGGGGGCACCACTGAGCATTTCGGCTTAGGGCCCCCAAATGTCCAGCAGTGGTCCTGTCATAGTGCTACAAGCAAATAATTGAAGTGAAATAAATCGAATTAAATTAAATAAAATTAAAAAAATATTTATCCAATCCAAAATGAGCGTTTCTGTTTGATGAAAATGGAAGAATATATGTCCAACTTTTTATTTTGCACAGTCTCAAACTGGTGACACAATATTAACGTTTCAAACTCTATTTCTTGACACAATGACGACAAAACACGCCTTTTTACACAACAGACTGTTATTTTCTAAACTAAAAAATACAGTGAGGTCTTTTTCGAGTTCTAATAAAGCTCAAGATCATTCAAAAACGGTCGTGTTTGTCTGTATTTTTCATAGCATCGATACTTGCTCACATGATTATCAATCGCATCTCAAACTACAAACCGGACACTGTCTTTTTACTTTTTGTCCTACTTCCTTCTGTTTCCCCTTGTCCTTTTATACTTGTTCGTACAAAAAAAAAAAAAAAAAAATCAATCTTACAAGAACTCCGCACCGTCAATTTCCTTTTCCGCCTCGCTTTGACCGCGGTGATATTTTCGGCGAATTTTCAGATTTGACGACCCAAATTCCCCTCAATTTCGTGAAAAAAAAAAAAAAACGACCCCCAAAATATAAAAAGTTGCACGACGTCAGATCGGTGTATTATTAGTTTGGCAATTCTTCAAATCAGTCCATTTCCTTTTGTCCGACTTGTGTCTTTCCCCTTTGGACTCTTTAGCCCCAAAACCTAAATGCGCGAGGAGGAAGCCACAGTGTCTCCTCCTTTCCTTTCCTTTGTGCCGTCTCTTTCTCCTTCCCCTCCTTCCCTCCCTCCCTCCCACCTTCCCTCCCACCTTCCTTCCCCCGGCCCTGTGTCTGTGTCTGTGCTCGCGCGCTCCGTGGGGAGGGCAGTAATAACGGCGAAGGGGAAGGCAGAGCGAGAGGGTGCTGCGATTATTGTCTTGTCGGGAGTCAGAGCTATCGATCGGTTCAGAAATATGTGGAGCGAGAAAGAGGTACAGTATCGCTTTAATAAACACTCGAGAGACGCATTTGGACAAGAAAATAAAGCAAAAAAGCCGCGCGCACATCCGCACGTTCGCGCGAGAAATGAAGAATATCGTGTTTGTGGTTTTGGGCATATGCAAAAATGTTTTAAAATGTTGCAACAAAAAAAGTACAAACAATGTGATATTTCTGCACTTTTCTGGTTAATTTGACAGTCTGTAATTGAAGGCACATTTTTTCGCACTTTTCTGTTGGAGTAACGTAACATTGTGTGTAAATATCTTCATCAGGATCATAGAAAAACATATTTTTATTCATTTTATATCAGTAATGCTCACCGCTTCCCCTCACTCTTTGAAATAAAGTGGCATTTCTGCACTTTTGTGGTTAATTTGACAGTCCTTTTATGTTTTGGGCTGTATTTGAAGGCACATGTTAGTACTTTTCTGTTGGATTAACACAATATCGTCTAAATATCTTCATCAGAATCATAGAAAAACATATATATATTCATTTTATATCAATGGTGCTCACCTCTACCTCTCAATCTCTGAAATAAAGTGACATTTCTGCACTTTTAGGGTTAAATCACCTCAACTAAGACATTTAAAAGTACATTTTAGCACATTTCTGATGGATTAGAATATCGTCATCAGGATATTCCAAAACGAACATCGAGGTTTCCGTTTCGCCCCGCCTCCACGCTCAGGTGATCCCAAACTCCCTCCAACCAATCCACGAATCAAACGCTCCCACAAACGCGGAACCGAGCGGGGCCCTACGCTCACCCGCGACGATCAGAGGAGGATCTACATGGCACTTCAGAGGGGCGCGGCCATCAAAGAAACACGTCTTCGTCTTCGTACTGGAGTTTGTCAGAGACTGGAGGGATTCATTCTGCGCCCGAAGTCCTTTCACTCACAGAAGAAAAGAGAAGAAAAGTGCATCGTGTGTTTGTTTCACAGTGGAAATATTGATTCGTAGATTGAAGTTCGAGATTAAAATGTTTCTTTAGATGCAAAACGGCCTTGTTCTTGTTTAAAAAAGCAGTTTTGACTTTCTGTTTATCAGGGTTTAGCGCTGGTAGAGACTCTGGGTTGTAGTTTATGGGATTGAGCGACTGGAGTGTCCATCTTTGGTCAGTTTATAGTCTAAAAAAAAAGATGACATTGCCGTCCCTCTACAGTCTCAAAAGAACGCGCATGTGGCAGTTGTTGCTGCTGATCAATGTGAATTCTCTGCATTTCCGATCCTTCTTTACTGAAAACTGGATCTTCGCTTTGGAACCACGTTCTTACACTTTTTTTTTAAAAATGACCACAATGTTCGTTCAAGCAATTCCAAAACGGCTCGTTGTATATCCTATCTTGAGCTTCGAATGACGCTTATTTTTAGTCGTCGATTCATTTTTGACTCTTCGACTTCTAAAGCGGACTATTTTCTGGAGACTTTTAAATGCAACAAATCGATCCAAATAAAGGTTTTAAAGGCGGTTTAGGCGACTGAAGGCTTCGTATGAGTTTTACGCGTCCAGATTATCACAGTTCGGACTTGGATCATTTGATTTAGATCGATAAAAATACAATAAAATCAACAATCGTTTCTCGTCGCAGTCCTCTGTCGCAGTCCTCGTCGCGTCCTCGTGCAGTCTCGTCGATTCCCCGTCGCATCCCCGTCGCAGTCTTCGTCGCAGTCCTCGTCGCAGTCTTTCGTCGCAGTCCTCGTCGCAGTCCTCGTGCGCAGTCTTCGTCGCAGTCTTCGTCGCAGTCCTCGTCGCAGTCCTTGTAGCAGTCCTCGTCGCAGTCCCCGTCGCAGTCTTCGTCGCAGTCCTCGTCGCAGTCCTCGTCGCAGTCCTCGTCGCAGTCCCCGTCGCACCTCCCGTCGCAGTCCCGTCGCAGTCTCGTCCGCAATCCTCGTCGCAGTCCTCGTCGCAGTCCTCGTCGCAGTCCTCGTCGCAGTCCTCGCCGCAGTCCTCGTCGCAGTCCTCTGCCGCAGTCCTCGCGCAGTCCTCGCCGCAGTCCTCGTCGCAGTCCCGTCGCAGTCCTCGTCGCTGTCCTCGTCCGCAGTCCTCGTCGCAGTCCTCGGCGCAGTCCTCGTCACAGTCCTCATCGCAGTCCCCGTCGCAGTCCTCGTAGCAGTCCTCGTCGCAGTCCTCGCCGCAGTCCCTCGCCGCAGTCCTCGCCGCAGTCCTCGCCGCAGTCCTCGCCGCAGTCCTCGTCGCAGTCCCGTCGCAGTCCTCGTAGCAGTCCTCGTCGCAAGTCCCTCGCCGCAGTCCTCGTCCCAGTCCTCGTCGGCAGTCCTCGGCGCAGTCCTCGGCGCAGTCCCTCGTCGCAGTCTCGGCGCAGTCCCTCGCCGCAGTCCTCGTCGCAGTCCCCGTCGCAGTCCTCGTAGCAGTCTCCCGTCAGCAGTCCCTCGTCGCAGTCCTCGTCGCAGTCCTCGGCGCAGTCCTCGCCGCAGTCCTCGCCGCAGTCCTCGCCGCAGTCCTCGTCACAGTCCTCGCCGCAGTCCTCGTCGCAGTCCTCAGTCGCAGTCCTCGTCGCAGTCCTCGGCGCAGTCCTCGGCGCAGTCCTCGTCGCATCGCTGTCGTTTGCGTTATGTCTTCGCAGCTTAAAAAACAAGTAGAATCAATGACAACAGTTGCATATGTGAAGTGAAGCGCGGGCGGCTTAAACACTCGTGAGTATCATCAATATCTTCATTGATAGAGCGCTGACCCGGATGGCGCCGGCGGTGGTTTAACCCCGGATCCGGGCCTCGATCCGTGGCAAACACCACGCCGTCACAAATTGCGTGTTCTTAATCATTAACGGCGCTCCAGACCCTTCACACTCGCAACAAACAACCACACGCTGGCATCCTCAGACGTGTGTGCTTTGGGAACACGCGTGAGCTCTCTTGTTTCCATGACGACGGCCCAGTGTCCCCGACCGCCGCCGCCGCTGACGCGAACCGGGCCACACAAACGAGGGGATTTAAGAAGGGGGGACTCGGCATTACTTCTACATTTCTCAGACTTCTCGGGTGGCAAGATATCAGAAACGGTGCTGATATTATGGATTTTGTGCTCGAAAATATGCTAACATTTATATTGAGTTCTTATTACGATTAAAATTTTATATGAAAAACAAAAAAAGTTGTATGTAAACTTTTAAAATACTTTGTTTGATCATTAAACCTCAACTAATACATTTAAGAATATTGTGATACGGATACTTAAAAACTTCATTTTTGTCAGTATCAATAGGACAACTAGCATTCCGACAGTCCTGTGATAACCTAGACGTTTTAAAGTAAATCAAGAGCATCTTGTAAGTAATTTTGATTCAAAATGATTTATTCTATATCAATTCGAATATTTCGGGTTTTTAGAGACAAATCTACTCATGTTTTTGTCTTTCAAGCTGTATTTACAACTACTTTACGCCCGATTAAGTCTCATTTAGTCCTGCTTTAGCGCTAATTTAGGCCTGATATGGTCCTGGTTCAAGATCTGGTGCTCAACGGACAGCCAAATATGATCTTGGTGATGCTTTGGTGTGAAAAGTTTGACAATTATTGGTAAAATGTGATACACAAAGGCTCTTTTTGAACAAATACTTCAACATTCACTGAAAATAATCTGTTTTCTAAGTAAGATTTTTGACAGATGCAGCTCATTTTCTGCAGTTATTTGGGTGGAATAGATATATCTGTAATATTCCACCGTGATGGGCTTTATACTCATCACTTCTTGCTGTTCGGTTTAGTGAGAATGACCAAAGCGTTGCAGAACTAATTTGTCAGAAACGTTGTGGCATGCTTTGACCCCGCTCTTTTTCCACATTTGCCAAAAAGCTAAAACTCCCTTCACCTCGAGTCCGTCCGTTTGTGTCTGGAGCAACTTTTAACAACCAAAAACACGCACACAAAAGGTGAGGATGACAAGAGTGTCTTTTAAAGAAACGTTGAACGCTCAGAAAGAGTGAATTAGGCGAGCGTTTAGGTGAAGGTGAGGGACGGGTTCAAGTCGCGGCGGAAATATGAGCGCCGTCGGAATAATGAGCGGGAAACCAAACGGAAGAAGGTGTGGGAGAGGGGTTAAGGTGCAGAAAACTGTTGCCTAGAAAGCACTGATTATAATGGACAAAGACTCGTGACCTACTGTTTGAGGTGTGTGTAAAGTTTACGAGGAAAAACATGAAAATTGCAAAACTTTACGACTTTTTTTTTTTTTTTTTGCGTTCAACCTCGTTCTGACATCGCTGCGCGTGCACAAACCCTCCGCAGTCTGCTTTTAGCTTCGTTCACGCTTGTCGAATGATGATGAATCCTAGTGTGTGGTGTCCTCTTCCTTTGCGCCTCAGAAAACACTCCGTTTTCAATTGTTTCCGTATTTGCGACGTCAAAGGCAGAGCTCTGACCGCGTTCCGCAGCATTTCTGCCGTCAAAACTCGTTCATCACAGCTAATACTAAACAACTACAGTACGACAGCGGTTATAGGCCATAGCTTTTTTTGTTGCTTTGTTTTGTTTTTGTTTCCCGTGTGGTAATTGCCTCTGCTTGTCATAGATGGACGCTAACACAAATCCAGGTGAATGGAAAGTAGGCCAACGCAGAGTCACACAAAGCATGTTTAAGGGCTTTAACGACACAAATAACGCACCATACGTCTCCTTTAAGATGAATATGACAAGTTTATGGAACCGATCCATTATTCAAATGGAAGAGTTGCAGAGTTTTCACACCGGAAAAGCGAGGATAACGCCGCCGCGCCGGCTGCCGCCGCCTTTGTTTCCCACGTTCCATTGTCTTTTCACGTGACACTTCCTGACTCCCAAACTCTCACTTTTTACAGCGTCTTCATCTTAAACATAAACCTGACATGTATATTACTCGTCAATTTCAGCTTGAACGTAAACAAACCCGACTGTCTTTTAGCAGCGAAACGTCGTCATCTGGAGTTTGTGTGGATTGTAAACGTCTTAAATAGGGCTTTCCCTCCTCGTTTAAAGCAGCAGAGTCGGTCTTCTGCAGGTGTGACCACGTACATTATTAGAGATCTACTGCTGTCCAGTTTTTCCACTTCTTCTTTCTCTGCATCTCTGCTCTTTCTCCATTTCTTTTCTCTCAAATCAGATGTTACACAAAAAAGAAAAATATACGGTGCAATAACTAGACCCGTGTCGAACCTGTTCAGCTTGAAAAAGTTGGCATTTCGCTTCGTAAAGAAACACAAAATCAAAGAGGCGTGCGGTGGAAAGCGTAGCCAGAAATTCCAGCGGTTTTTTTTTTTTTTTTTTGTTTTTTTTTTTTTTTTTTTGTGCGTTCGTTATTTGAAAATGAGGAGTTGTTTTGTTTGTTAGCGCGATCTGGGAGAAATGTTGTCACGTTCAGATCCGTCCGCTCGCCGATAATAACGCCGCGCTACAATATGTGGGATAATGATGCCGGCGTCGGGGGGGAATTGTGTAGGAAACTGACGCGTTGGAAATCGACGAGCTTTCGACGCACGACGAGATGCTGAGGGACTTGGGAGTGTTGGATGGTTTGGAGACGAGAAGAGCGAAGTGTTTTCAGCAAATTGTTGATCTTTTATCCAGATTTTTGAAGTTTGTTTTGAGCTAAAGGCTTTGTTAAAAACGAGCTCTTCATCTTTTTAACATCATATTCAGCCACATTTCGTATTGAAAAGAATCGCTAAGTGAATTAGTTTTGTATTGCCTTGTCACATTGTTCAACGGCAAAGCAATTTCGTTTTATGTTATGAGTTTTTGTTTGTTTTTCAGCGCTAATTTATCTAAAAAATCTCAAAATGTTGTCAAAGAGTCTGTTTTGTGGTGGTAATTGTACTTGCACTTTCACTTAAAACACTTGCAAACTTAACATACACTTAAGTTGTGTTTTTTTTGCGTTAAAACCTCAGATTTAATTAGTTTAAACTGAAATATTGTACTAAATTATGACAATGAATTGCTTCCGTTTGGCGACTAATCGTGAGTCGACAGTAAAAAAACAAAAAAAACGCTATTGTATTTATATAAAACAGTTACGAAAAGACCATTTTATAAAAAGCCAGTGGCGAAAGCGTCAAAAAAGAATAAATCGTTTCAAATTTTCATCAATATTACACTTTATTCACACATTTTCTCTATCCAGAAGCTTCAGTCGCCATATTTCAACCTGCATTTGGTTGATAATGTATTTCAAAAGTGTTTATTTGCAGCCTTACTTGATATGTTGTATAATATAATTCACAATTGTAGTATTTTAAACTGAAATATCGTACTATGTTATGCCAACGTCTTGCTTCAGTTGCATTTTTTTGGTCATTTACATTTCTAAAATCCCAAATCAACAGTTACTTGCTTATGTACTTGAACTTTTCTGGCTGCATTCATTTGTAGTATTTGTACTTTTACCTCATTTCCGGAAACATTTCTATATTTTGTCCATAATTTGTCTCGTGCCCTTTGTAAACCTGCCCCTCTCTTTACATAACTGCCCAGTGCATTAATGTGACAGCGGGGGGCAGGTGGGAGCATTTGGAGCCCGGACCATGTGCCCGACCTCTGACCTCCACACGCCAAAAAAGCCCCCCTTCCCTCACCCGAAATCGCCCCTCCTCCCCCCGCGCTCTCCTAACCATCCCATCCGGCCACATTCATAAACCCACGCGCCGTCTGTCAAGGGCCCCTGACAGGCGTGACCAAGGCGGGGCTTTTGTTGGTGGTGAGGGGGGGGGCTGCAGTTTAGGATCGCCTCAAGCCATTACCATTTTTTTAACTCCTGAAAGAAGCCGCGTAAAGAAAAGAATACATCATCGCATCATCTGCCCCTGGGTCCTCTGTCCACCAGGTTTGCCCCCCAGGTTTGCCCGTCGTGCCATTAGCGCGAGGGACGAGAGGGCGCTTTTTTTGTGTTGTTAAATTACTGAAGGGACGGGGCAGAAACTGAGCTCATGTCTTGGTCATACTGCCAATATCCCAGATTTCGTTTCTTCAGTCGTACGGATTCCATTGTAACTGAAAACATTGCCTAGAATTGCAAGGGTCTTGGATTGGAATAAGTTTTACATCGATCTGCACAAATAAAACATGTTATAAATCCTTATACGCAATTGTGATATTACAATATGTGTGTCTCGTCTTTCATTAAAACTGTTAAAAAAGAGCTCAAAAAGAGACCGAAGCGTCCCCCCCGACATGTAAACAAAGTGATATTCTTTTCTGATTTTTTGGTACATTTACCTTTTTTTTGTGCGACACTTTGAACCAAAACTAAGACAGATTTACTGCACATTCCCGGTATTGTTAAAATATTGTCAGAATATCGCTATCGAGATGCAAAAATATTTGATTAGCTTTACTGAAACATGGATAAAATGCATAATATTGTGTAATATTTGTATTATTGCACTTAATACACCGAGGCGTTCTGTTTTGTAATATACGTGTTACATCTGTTTTGTATCGAAAGTATCGAAAACCGGATATCGATCGATACTTAAACCAGTATTGAAGCTAGATACTCATTTGAGCAAGTATCGATATTAAAAAAGCACATAAACAGGACCATTTTTGACCTTTCTGAACAGTTTTTAGAGCGATCCTGAACTAATACTGGGGAATGGGGATATAGATTTGTATTAGTATAAAGCACATGAAAACAAGAAATACTTCCAGGTTCTGTTGAAAATTGCATTCTACGGTCTAAAAAAAAGAGCTTATTCTGTAGTATCGAAATGGAATATCGCTCCGACACTAACCAGAGAAAGAGACCGCAGTGCCACTTTAAAAGCAGAAAGAAGAAACGGTGGTCAACAGGGTGCGTTTGATTTGTTTGCGTTTGTGCTGAAGGTTTTGGAGGGGGGAGGAGTTAAAAGCCCCGATGGCCAGAGGGTCGGGGCAGTTGGGAGTCAGGAGGAGGGGAGATAAAGTGATTGTCCTTTCATATGCTGAGGGATCAGAGACAATGGCCTCACTTACAGCAGCTGTATGCAGAGAGCTTACCATCGAGGAAGATTTATTTTTTTTTTACAGTTTCGTGGCGCCAGGGTTGGGCAAAATACTGTCCATAAGTACATTTTTCAAGCATGAGGCGAGGCAAGTGTATTTGTAGAGCACGATTTGTACACAAAGTAATTCAAAAGGCTTTACAGAACAAGAAAAGACGCAAGAAATCACAATGCGAAACGAATAAAAATATAAATCATCATTATAAAACTGACGTTGAAAGAGAAGAGAGCAGATAAAATCCGTGTTTTCAGGAAAATACAAAGAACTTGAGCTTTTTTTAAGACAAAAAACAAGCGCAAACGTCACCTTCAAAAGTATGTTCTTTACTAAGATTACTAAGATGATCCAAGATGTTTTTTTTATCAAAATTCTGTTGTTGTGGAGAATTTATGGCACTCAAGGCAGTTAAACAAAAGACAGAATTAAGAGAAAGTGTCACAACAGTCAAATAGAAGTTGATTTAAGACAGTGGTTTCACCCAGATTTGAGTCCTTTCTTGGCTTTGACACTGAGCTGGTCTTTAGCCCTTTTACTGACCGCTGCTGCCACCCCCTGGAGGATTTAGGTAACAGCAGACGACCAGGTTTTCAAACGACAAAGACTTTATAAAAACTACAATGTCAATAAAATGAAGAAAGACTTAAGTCACAATGAACAAATAGTGTGTGAGGCTTAGTAAATTCCCTGACTTCTTAATTAAGTAGTTATTAAGCCCGAATCCTTTTTAATAAACCATTCTTTCATTATAAATTAAGGCTATTTTCATGCGTTTAATAAGCTAATTAAGCTGTAGTTATTATAGAGTGGTTTGTTAGTGAGATATTGGAATTTATTTGTGGTTTTTGGGCTTTTCTAGCTAAATTACCTATATTTTTCAAAGTCAGATTGATTTATACTTTTGTTTCAACACTAAAGCGTATTTTTGGGGTGTAAATTTGGTTGTGATGATGGGTTTTGATTACTTTTACTCAAGAGTAGCGATGTTAGCTCTGATTAGTTGCTGCAATAGCGAACTTTGAATAGAAGTAGAAACATTTTCGCTGCAATAAGTAGGTTTTATCCTGATTTAGACCCATCAAGAACGACTGCTCTAAACAAAGCTGTGAAAAGCAAGAAAAAATCTAAAGTTTCGCGTGGTGCGATTGTTTTGTCCTGAGTAATGTCGGCTGCTCAGGTAAGCACTTCCAGGCGGCGGGTTCAGTTCGGACCAATTACTGCCCCAGTCCCAGAAGTGAGCCATAACTGTGGAGCTAATGTGGAAAAGGGGCCCCGAAATCCCTCCGCCGGTCCGTCCCGGGACTTTCAGGTTTACATCTAAAGAGGGGCATTAGGGCCGGGGCCAAAGCTGCGTCGGCCACTTTTATTTGTGAGTTTGGGTTTTTTTGTGGTTTCGGTGTGAACTCGTGACGCAAAATAAGATGTAATTAGATTAGTTTGCGTCTTAATTCAGTGGAACATGATATTTATTGCAATTTTGTTCAGATTGTGAAGTCTGACTGCCTTGTTCCAGAGATGTAACATATAAAAGTCCTTAATAACAGTTATTTTTGTCATGTTTTCTGCACTGAAATGGAGCAAAGGATCATAATTCGTGTAGTTTCCTCTGTTTTTTTTTGTACGCCGCTGCAACAAAACACTGCATTTAAGAAAGAAAGAAGCGGGTAATTTGATATGCTGTAAAAAACGTACGATTATTGTGAGACTTTTGACGACATTTCACTCATTTTTACATCGTCTAATGTGTGCGTAGCTTGGTATTTCCGTTTTTTTAATACTTTTCCTCTCGACATTGTGAATCGAAACTCTCTCGTGGTGAAGGAACGGGAGACTGAGACTGTATGTGGATTATATTACAATACATGCTAAGCCCCGAACTCTCGCCTTGGGGGCAGAAGTCGGTAATGCTCCGTGTGTTATCGGTTTAGAATTGTCTTGTAATATTGATAAAAGCATATTTCGCTGTGTATTCTAAAGCACGTCTCTCTTTCTCTCTCTCTCTCTCTCTGTCCCGCAGATATCAGGATGTCCAAAGCAGAGGAGGAGAAGCCTGGGGCGGACTATCCAGGAGACAGCTCAGGTACTTCCTCTCCTGTCGCTGGACAAACGTCAAATTCAATCCGAACATTTTCCGGGCGTAATTACACTCGTTTTAGTCGTTACAGTTCCGTTTGCATCGTTGAAAAATATACGCAGACAGAAGCAGGCGCACCCGAAAGTGTCGAACCTGCGTGCTGCGTCCAGAGAGACAAATCTGAGAGAAAAGAAGAAGTAGAAGTAGTAGTAGTAGTAGTAGTAGTTTCTTCAAAGTACAGCTGTGCGGATCTACTTTTTTCCTCACAATCAACTTTATATATAAATGTAATAAGAGTAATCACGTTTTCAAGTCATAATCAACCAACCGATGCACTATTCATAAACCTTCAACACGGAAATCCTATGATTTAGTCGAGCTCTACGCGCTAAAAATCATGTTAAAGATAAAAAAACAAGCTTCTGCACATGGTCAAAATCAGAGGAACTTGTTTATATTAAAAAAAAAAGAAAGAAATTCACAAGAAATACTATGAAATGTTGTATATCTGTGAAAGGGGTGGATCTCTTCCACACTCGCAGCAGATTCATGAACTCAGAGTCTTTAGTTTGTGACAATAGTGTACTTTGCATCTGTTATGGCGCAGTTTCCTTTCGCTTTTTGATGTTTTACGAACGGTTTCACGCTTCGGCCGGCACCTTCTCAAGCGTTAATGTCTTTGGAATAACGTCTGAATACATGTGACCCAAATGAAGAAACAGAACCGATGCGAGCGCTCCAATGTCAAGATTTATTTCGGCTATATCTTTATTTTCATTACAAGAGCTTAAATACTGCAGTAGTTTGTCTTACGTATGCTGTTGTTTCCTCTGTATTTCTCATGTTCAGACCCCTCTTACAGTTGCCCGTGTAACTTCCTGTAAGTCGATACGTGTCAATATTTCACTCTTGTCTCTCTCCGCTGATAAAATCTTCATCTGTTTCAGACTCAGACAGAAACAGCCCCGACGACCAGGTGGGTTTCACTCTTGATTTTACACAGACCATATTGAAATGCTGCAGTACGATTATCGGGACCGAGATAAATGTGGTGAACGATAATATTGCTGTCAGTTTAAACATGTTATGGCCATTGATGATTACTTTTTTAATATTGTGACTGAGTTCCATTTTCAAACAACTGTTGTTCTATTGTCATAAGTGAAAACAACAACGATCTATTGGAGAACGTTATGGATAAATTGCTTTTTACTGGACAATCTGGTGATGTAAAAGCGATTATCCATATGACGTACCACAAACCAGTATTATCTACATTTATACTTTGTTTTTTCATTTTATGTTAAATCTTATGAGAAAAAACAAACAGAACACAACCAGAGAGCAAATTATAAAAATAAAAATTTATAAAAAACAGACATCAACTATACAATTATATTAAAATGAAAGTCAAATTTGTCCATTTCAAAATTAAGTTTGAATGTAATTTTTTTCCATTCGTCTAATATATGTTATTGTATTTAATTTATTCAATTTATTCAATTTATTCAATTTATTCAATTTATTCAATTTATTCAATTTATTCAATTTTATTTTATTTATTTTATTTATTTTATTTATTTTATTTATTTTATTTATTTTATTTATTTTATTGGTGCTACACGTTTATTACGGTAAACGATATTATTGCGTATCGTCCCGTCATCGGGCCACACCGGCAGAAAGTGGGCCATGTACCGTAGATGTGACAGAAGTGCATTTGTCGTGGTCCATTTCACAAACGGTCAACAACAACAACAACAACAACAGCATCAACAACAACACCACCACACTTTAGCCGCCTCCTCTTCGCAGCCCGGTCGCTTTGATGAAGACTTTTGAATGCGTCTTTGTTGATTTGACTGGCTGATTGTCGTTGTGGGCGAGGTGGTGTCGTGTTGATGCTTTGACACAGATTGCAGACCAGGATGTGATTGTGTGTGCGTCTGACTGCCTTGTGTGTGTGGTGTGTGTGTGTTGTGTTTTGGTGTGTCAGGTCCAGCCCATGAAAATGAGTGTTCTCCCACAGCGGCCGGCAGCGAGGTAGCGCTGTTTTCACGACTGTAGAAGCTGTTAGACTGATTATTTACATTTCGAGTAAGAAAATATGAAGCTTGTTGAGATAAAACTCGCCGTCCCTGTAGTTTAGACCCCACGAAATATTCTACGGACCTGTTTGAATCATCTTTGTTTAAGTTTTGTAGTTAATATTTAAATCTGCTGTAAAACTCTATAAAAAACTGCACTTTTATTAGCCTTAATAAAGACTTAATTCATAACGAAACATAGTTTAAGAATGATTCGGGCTTAATAACTAGTTAATTAATACCCCAACTACTAACACCTTAATTCATTTGTGTTCACTAAGAAATAAGTGGTTTCAAATGTTAATGCGTTTGTAGTTAATTCTTGCGCGAGAGACTATTTAAATGTTCCCTCCTAAAATAAAAAGCATGATCCGAGCTTCATTTCAGACTCAAAGGGTCCAAATATAAAACCGTTAAAAACACACACACACAAAATATACAAATGATGATATAATAAACTTGTTACGATATATCAAGTTTTAATTATTTTAATTTTTTTTACAATTATGGTGAGAAGAAACGTCACGGTTTTACGTTTTTTCACGATTGCTGAAACTGTGAAACATTGAAATCCTTAATTGACTCTCTGTCACAAGCCTAACTGCATCAAATCAAACTTTCTGAAGGAAAAACAACCAGATGAAAAAAAAACCTCACTTTACATCCAATTTGACAGTTTTGCAATATGGATTGAACTGACATGACTCGTTGCTGCTGCTGCCTTTTTTTTTAAATTCCTACGATTCTATTGTGTCCTGAACAATCACCGTCATCAATTAACTGAAGTCATCTTGACATCATTGGTCCATTCAAAGAAGTACAGTCGCAAACCCTGTAGAAAACGCCTGATTTGTCGTCTCTAAATACTCTTTAAATGTACGTTTGTGAATATTAACGATGTGCCGTACGATTGGTGAGAGCTAAGAACTAGTTACATAGCTTTAAATACCAGCTTCCTCCTTTCACAGTTTAAACATCACATATACCGGCCTTAATAAAGATGAAATTAAACATTAAACAGCCTGAAAATGCCGATAATTGGGTGATTTAACGTTAAAGTGACGTTGCTGCACAGTTTAAATGCGGGACGATACTGGAGCCGTTAAAAGCGCTGCTGTGTGAATAGACCGATATATTCAGCCAGTCCATTGTTGAACTGTAGATGCGAAAATAAAGGGAAGACAGTGATGGACAGGCGGCTGCAGCGGTGACTGATGGGTAATGACAGTGGGCGCCAGGTAACGATGCGGCGAGGTCAGAGGTCAACGGCGCCGAAACGTTTCTGACACTTTCAGAAACCGACGGGACGGACTGTTCTTTATGAGCGGACGTCTGGAGGGAATCAACTTTTGAATTCGGTGGAAGCAGAGGGGGGGGGGGGGGGGGGGGGGGGGGGGGAGGCCGGCCGTGGTCCGGAGACCCCACGCTTTGTGTACGGGCGACGACTAAACACCCGCGCAATGTTTTATGTTCGTGAGATACAATTTCGCACTTTTTTTCACTGTACAAACAACTTCTACGACGATTCCTGGACAATCTGAAGTAATCCATGGCCTTAAAACGAACGTTAAAAAGAAAATACTGTAAATCTCTCCAAACAGAACTTCTGGAGAACTTTATAATTCGTGTAAAAGCGAGGCTGTGCTCTGCTAGAACTCTGTCATACTCTGAATACATTGCTATGTAAGGAAACTGCAAAATACTGTGCAATATTTCTATTTATTAGATGTAATTTACGCCTTTTCCAATGTACAAACAACTTTTACAACAATTCCTGGACAATCGGAAGTCATCTATGACCCTGAATAAACGTAAACGAAACGAAAAAGAAAATAATGTAAACCGGACTGAACTGTTCTTTATAACAGAAAGCAGACTTCTGAGAGCGTTTAAAATATCGTGTAAGAGCGAGGCTGTGCTCTGCTAGAACTTCTTTCATACTCTGAATACACTGCCTATGTGGAGGAAAACTGCTAAATACTGTGCAATATTTCTGTTTATTGCTATAATTTATTACTTTTTCTCTTTACAAACAACTCTACGGCATGGCAAAGTGGTTTAACCGCCAATTCAAAGGAGCGTAAGGCCGTAATCGTGAGCCGACCATGACCCTTGATGTTCTGTCGTTATGAAGTCTAATGTGAGTGTAATTGTGTTTTTATCCAGCAGCGGAGCGATGAGAGCTCGGAGCCCGTAGCACAGCGGCCCCGCCCTCGCGAGCATCAAGCAGCAAGCAGCAGCAAGCAGCAGCAGCAGCAGCAGCAGCAGCAGCAACAGCAGCAGCAGCAGCAGCAGCAGCAGCAGCAGCAGCAGCAACAGCAAACAGCAGCAGCAGCAGACACACCACAACACAGCTCATGCTCGCCGGAAGTCAAACTGGCCGGGTACCGTAACGCGCGGAGGCCGGGGGTACGTAACGCGCACAGGCCAGGGGGGTACGTAACGCGCGCAGGCCAGGGGGGGTACGTAACGCGCACAGGCCGGGGGGTATGTAACGCGCGCAGGCCGGGGGGTATGTAACGCGCGCAGGCCGGGGGTACGTAAACGCCGCGCAAGGCCGGGGTACGTAACGCGCGCCAGGCCAGGGGGAGTACGTAACGTAGCTTTACAGAGCTAAGGATCGCGACGTCACACTTAAGAGGCTAAATGCTAAACTTAGCATTCATTAAAACCTATTCTGAGGGCTATAGAGTGATAAATATAATATCCTGTGGGTGCGGTTGTTTTGGCTGAAGCATCTCTTGGACTTTTAGGCACAATCGCCACCAAAAAAATGGCAGATTTCATGTGTTTTTGACGTTCCATCACAAGTGTATATCTCTATTTTCTCATGTTGTTATTGACGCACGTCAGGATTACCATGGAGAATTCTTTATTAATGGTTCGATCTAAATGTTAAACCATCAACTGTGAGAGTCGTATATAGCTACAACTGTGCTCCAGCTCAATTCTTTGTTTTTTCTGCAACAGCCCAGATACTGTTGCTCTAATAACCACACAAAAACCACACAAACACAAGTTACTCTGGAATATAAACACTTTAAACTGATAAAGTCCATAAAAATAATGCATTTAAACTGTTACTAAACATGAGAAAACTGAGCTTGGGGAACTCCAGACAAACTTGATGAGACCGATCATTTTTGTGTCTCTTTCAAAGAACCTTTTGGCAATGATAGCTCTGGATCATAGAACGGTTTTAATACAATCTCTAAACGTGAAGATGTCCTCAGCTCACGTGGATGTTAAACAAATGTGTCCGTACTGCAGCTGGGCGGTCTGCCTCCGCGCTCAGCAGCAGCTCCTCCTGCAGCAGGCCAGGCTCAGCTCCTCGCGGCCGCCGTTCAACAGTCCAACGCCGCCCACGCTGCATCACGCTGCCCACGCCCAGCACAAGCCCAAGCCCAAGCTCAGGCTCAAGCTCAGGCTCAAGCTCAGGCACAAGCTCAAGCCCAGGCTCCAAGCTCAACAACAGGCCTCTCAGCAGCAGCAGCAGCAAACAGCAGAACGTCAAACAAAGCGCTCCAAGCCCCGCCTCCTCAAGTGACCCTGTCTCAGCCAATCCAGCTAACAGCACAGGTAACCACACACTTAAAAAAATGTAGCCATGTAGCAGTTATGTAGCACCATAACTGCTCTCTCACATGTTCGCAGCGTTTTCCAAGTCTCGCTTTAGCAGGAACAAAACAAAAACTGACCACATGGTAAAGTTCGGTGTCAGAAGCGATGCGACCGCCAACTTTGCTCGTGGTGAAACCGAACGACAACGAAACGCGTTTCATTCAGGACATCCAGCAGCTGTTGCAGTTGCAGCAGTTGGTGTTGATGCCCGGACATCCTCTGCAGTCCACGGCGCAGTTCCTCCTCTCGCAGCCGGGACAGGCCCAGCAGACCCAACAGTCTCTGCTCTCCTCCTCCAACCTGATCCAACTACCTCAGCAGAGCCCCGGGTCGCTGCTCAGCACTCCCCCACGCCTCGGACTACCGCCACAGGTTAGAAACTACTCTCTACTCTGCAACTACTCTGACCTCTTTCCCTTTCCTCTTTGCATCTAGAAATTATCACTATCATCTTCATTCTCTTCACTCACATCATCTAACTCCATGTCCTTTTTCACTACGCCCATAAATCGGCTTTTGCTCTTGCTCTAGGCCTTCTGTTTCCTTGAAGCTCTAACTTCAGCATTCTTCTACACTTAAATTCATTTGTCCTCCTCTCAAAATGTCCAAATCACCTAAACCTGGACACGTCTGACTATCGCTGCAAAACAACCCAAAATGTTCCCTCATATTATAAAACTGTGCCTCATCAAAGTTACTAAAGATTGTACAACACAAGTCGTAATAAACTCGATATTTACAGATTTTTAAAAGGCAGAATAAATCCACAATCTACTCACAAATCATTATAACCCCAGTAAATGAATGGTTGTTATTATGGTTAAAGGTGCGTTCACACTCGCCATGATTTGGTCCTGTTTTGAGCCAAGTTTAGTCCTGATGTAGACTTGGTTTTGGTCGCGTTCTGGGCCTTTTTTTACCCTTTTTAGTCGCAGTTTTGCTGTGGTCCACAGTGTGTGCAGGTGCGAACACGACACCATCGACTAAGCGACTAAAGACCCTTACGGATGAGAAATAATCGCACAAAAGTATATGCTCACCGACTAAAAACACACGACCATTTGTCTGTTATTAATTGTTATGACTTTATAACGAATATGCAGCTCTGTGTAAACCCGAGGCGGCGTTTGAATGTCGTTTGTACTGTATATGTGAGCAGAAATGCACCACACAATCTGGAGTTACAAGTTACAGTGCGCTCGGCTTTGAATAACAAACACGGTCCGACTCTGCATACATTGTTTAGCTTGAAAGGCGCGGATCTGAAGCTAACCCCATGCATTAAACATAAAGCCGGAGTTAAACCACGGGCGGTCTGTGTTCATGTAGAGCAGCTCCGCGTTGCATATCAAAAGACACATTTAACACACCCGCGCGCTCCGGACGCACCGGACGGATCGACTAATTGCGCCGGTATTATGCACAATGCGAGTTCCTTTACGTTTTGCGTTTTGTTTCGCCCGCGTACGCGACGCGGACGCAAGAGGGCAAAGGCAGCGGCGCGTTTGACATGACTTCATCGCACTGGGTGATAAAAAAAATCTATAATGACACGTGAGGCCGCATTCACGCTGCGGGTTACGGCGTGTTCTGAGGTGAACGCTGAATTATTAAGATGCATAGCCCGGCGTAGATTGAAGAAGATGTTGTGTGTCTATATGGAAATCGCCTGCTTTGGTTAATATTGTGTTCCTGCATGATCTGTGACATGTAAGACGGAAAGATACGAGCAACCGACTTAAGAATTGTGTAAAAAATGACATGAAAAATATGAAAAAACAAACATTTTATTTTTTTTAAAACGAATGAGGTGACATTTTAGGTTGGTAGTCATGTGTAATTGAACGTTTGAGCTTGTTTTCTCAAACTTTTCACACCAAGTAAACCTCGAAAATTAGCATTTAGCTTTTTAAGTACCATCAGAGCCAAACGGGACTAAACCAGGTCTGAAATATGATTAAAAGAAGGCAAAAACATGTTAAAATTCACAAAGGCGGCAATTTACAGTAAATTTGCTAATCGAATAATCCACTTTTGATTAATCGAGAAGTTAGATCAAGTGAATTTGATATTTTTCACTTAATTTGACCAAGATAAAGCTAAAGCGATGCAGGTTGATGGAGCATACTTTCAGGCAAAATAGGTTTTACATTCAAATCTTACGCGTTTTCTGTGTCATTTTGATGTAATTACTGCTTTGTTTTAAAAGTCACAAAACCGTCTTCTCTCTCTGTCTGTGGAGCATTATTTCAACAATCGATAAGTTGCAATAAAATGCCCTAAATTTGGCCCTAAATTTGCTTGATTATGGCCCAAAAGAATCGAGATCATTTTAAACGATGACTTCTGTACGTTTATCTCTAGTCTAGACAAAATAAACTCTAAATATATTTTATTAGTGATGTTTTATGACAAAAGCCACTGTAGATTAGATATTTTTGTATTTGAAAAGAGCAATATCTGAAATCTTGCAACAGGTTGGCCACTGTCCAGGGTGTACCCCGCCTAAGGCCCAAAGGCACTGGGATAGACTCCAGTCACCCCCAACGGGAACAAGCGGTAGAAAATGAATGAATGAATGAATGAATATTGAAAATCACAACTGTACATTTGATTATTTGCCTCAGCCTCACAGTAGTACAGTTTGAGTACCCCAAAACATAACATGAATACTGTGTAATACTTTAAAGATTTGTGAATACTCCAGGGGTGAGTATATCGATAACAATATTATGTAAATCCAACAGAAATGTGTTCAAACGTGTCTTTAAACGTATTAGTTGAGGTTTAATGATCAGAACAAATGTGAATTGTCTGTTAAATTAATTAAAATTAATCATAACCGGACAGAAATATCACTTTATACTCTTGTTTAAGGTTTCGACATAACTTTATTTCATTTTTTATTCATAATCAGCTCTTTTTGCTGCATTTTTTAATTATAAATGATAAGCTCAATATTCAAATTTTGCATATCTTTAAAATAACATTTACAATATTAAAAAAATAAATACAAAAATCAATATATTGCTCCAGCTCAATAGAATAAATACAACTAAACACCTGAATTGTGACGCGTACAGTGCATTTGTGCCTCTCACTTGGTAACAGGTTTGTGGATACAGTTTTGTCGTGAAATCCTCTGTTCTCTCACTTTCAGAGGGAGAAGAGCAGTGACGTGGTCGTGTCCGGCGGCGGCGGCTCCTCCATGGTCGGCCCCGGCAGCGTCTCTGTGGGCGGGGTTTCCTCCGGCCCGTCTCCAGGCTCCACCTCCTCCATGCCGCCCGCCTCCATGCCCTCGTCCTCCCTGCCCTCGGGCCTCGGCGCCGGGACACACATGAGCGAGGAGCCCAGCGACCTGGAGGAGCTGGAGCAGTTCGCCCGCACCTTCAAACAGCGCCGCATCAAACTGGGCTTCACACAGGTAAAACCCACCGATAGTACATTATTTTAGCAGTCGACTAGTCAAACGAGACTTTTTAAATACATTTTCAACCAAATAAAGGTTCAAACGCTGTGACTGACGCTCTCTAGACCGAGAATATTTATGAATAAAGTTTATTATTGAGGAAAATCTCTAATTGTTTATTCTTTTTTCACATTTTGATTCAATAATGCCACTGTGTTTGTTATAAAATGGCTTTTCATATGTGTTTTAGAGTGTAGTCCAGATTACAATTATTACAAAAATATGACTACGATTGTTTTTACAGTCGATTAATACATTAGTCATACACTGGCAAGGTACGCTTATTTATTTGTAGAGCGCAATTTGTAGTTCAAAGTGCTTTTCAGAACAAGCAAAAGAAGCACTAAAATCACAATACAACAAATACAAACTTAAGTAATCAATAAAACATGTACTTTAAAGCGAAGAGTGCAGATAAAATCATATGTACATTACTTACTACGCTCAAAGCTGCATTATTCATCCGATTCTCAGTCGTTTTCAGTGTTGGAACGCGTCCGTGGAGTGATAGAAGTGTCTGACAATCACAGCATCGCCAATCACGCAGAGACCACTCGCTTTGCTGACCAACACGAAACATCCGAACGTCCTTTTGTGGGATCTGTGTGGTAGCGTTCTTTCTTCTGTGCGCAGGGCGATGTGGGCGTGGCTATGGGCAAACTGTACGGTAACGACTTCAGCCAAACCACCATCTCTCGCTTCGAGGCGCTGAACCTGAGCTTTAAGAACATGTGCAAACTCAAGCCCCTGCTGGAGAAGTGGCTCAGTGACGCAGGTGAGCCGCGATCACGCGCAGACGCTAGAAACGCATCGTTCATGCCACATGACGACATGAAACGACATCATAAACGCTTGCTCTCTGAACTAGAAACCATGGCAGTGGACAGCATGCTGCCCAGCCCCTCCTCCCTCTCCTCCCCTCTTCTGGGCATGGAGGGTCTCCCGGGGCGACGCCGCAAAAAACGCACCAGCATCGAGACCAACGTCAGAATCGTCCTAGAACGCAACTTCAGCACGGTGAGTTTGTGCTTCGAATACAGATTGTTTTAAAGTTGCTGCTTGATCTAATTACATGTTTAACCAGCCTAATATATGAGCTTTAATATAGAGCTTTATGAGAGCTTAATATAGACGTTTATGATAGAGTTTATTATAGATCTCATGATAGAGCTTAATATAGAGCTTTGTGATAGAGATTATATAGATCTTATGATAGAGATTAATATAGAGTTTATGATAGAGATTAATATAGAGTTTATGCTGGAGTTTATGAATGGAGCTTATTATTATAGAGCTTATTATTAGAGTTTATGATAGAGCTTATTATAGAGTTTGTTATAATCTTATGCTAGAGTTTATGATAGAGCTTATGATAGAGCTTATTTTAAAGCTTATTATATGAGCTTATATAGATCTTATTATCGAGTTTATGATAGTTTATTAGAGCTTATGATAGAGTTTATTATGAGAGTTTATGATAGTTTATTTAGAGCTTATGATAGAGCTTATGATAGAGTTTATAATAGAACTTATTATAGAGCTTATATTCAGAGCTTATTATAGAGCTTATTATAGAGTTTATGATAGAGCTTTTAAGTCTTAATGATAGAGCTTATTATAGAGCTTATGATAGAGTTTTATGATAGAGCTTATTTTAAAGCTTATTATAGAGCTTATTGATAGATCTTATGTATAGAGATTATTTAAGAGCTAATTATAGAGCTTATTATAGAGTTTATAGAGCTTAATATAGAACTTATTATAGAGTTGTAGAATGTTGATGATAGAGCTTATTTTAGAGCTTTATTATAGATCTTTATGATAGAGCTTATGATAGAGTTTATGATAGAATTTATTATAGAGTTTATGTAGAAACTTATGTAGAGTTTTGATAGAACTTATTATAGAGCTTTTGATAGAGCTTATGATAGAGTTTATGATAGAACTTATTATAGAGCTTATGATGAACTTATATAGAGTTTTATGATAGAACTTATGATAGAGCTTATTTTAGAGCTTATTATAAGATCTTATGATAGAGCTTATGATTTTAGAGCTTATGATAGAGTTATGATAGATTATTATAGAGTTTTATGATAGAACTTATTATAGAGCTTTTGATAGAGCTTATGATAAGAGTTTATTATAGAGCTTATTATGTTATGTATAGAACTTATGATAGAGTTTATTATAGAGCTTATTTTAGAGCTTATTATAGATCTTATGATAGAAGCTTATGATAGAATTATGATAGATCTTATTTAAGACTTATTATGGAGCTATTATAGATTTATGATAGAGCTTATGATAGAACTATTATAGATCTTATTTTAGAGCTTATTATAGAGTTATTTTAGAGCTTATTATAGAGCTTATTATAGTCTCAACAGACTTTTCAGTTAGCCTAGTGTTAAACTAATGGAAAACCAGGAGTTACATATTTTTATCATCTGTTTTTTAACATGGTTTCAACAGTGGCTTTTTTTTAGCGTTCGATCCCGAGCTCTGGACGGTTTGGACTTAAGATAACGGGGAAATGACAGACATGCAACACACAGTTCAAGAACAGCAGGAGAACATGTCACACGGATAAACACGGGTTAAAACAGACTCAAACTGAAGTTGTATGTCTTGTTAAATAAAGAAAAGATGTTTCTTCAAAGGCTTAAGGTGCTTGATGTATGTGTTGTAGTACTCTGATAGTATATTTACTGTAAATTGTACTTCTTTCAACAAAAAGACACAAAAAAATTGTTAAATCTAGAGGTTTAATTTACCTCACAACACCCTTTTAAATGCTGTAATGCCCTGTGTCTCCTGCAGAACCAGAAGCCTACCTCTGAGGAGATCTTGATGATGGCTGAGCAGCTGAACATGGAGAAGGAGGTGATCCGCGTGTGGTTTTGTAACCGTCGACAGAAAGAGAAACGCATCAACCCCTCGACCAGCACCACGCCCCCCCTGCCCCAGAGCTCGCCCGGGCTGACGCACAAGGGCCCCGGATACAGCCCACACATGGTACACGCACAGAACACGCACAGTACACGCACGTTACACGCACAGTACACACACAGCCACTGCACCTCTGTGAGCGAGGGGGGGACATGTTCGGAATAATCATTTTAAACACTCTGAGGGCTCACGAGGATGTAAACACATGCGGGACACTGCAGGTGAATAGGAAAAAAAATTGAATTCAGAGATATCAATCTGAGACTCCTGGTGTAATTTACTCACAAAAATGTAAGAATTTATTTAAATTGTTTTCGTTTTACACCATGTCATGTTTTCATATAAAAATAAGGCGTTTCATGTGTAAAATTGGCAAAATTGCACACATTTGGGACGAAAAAAATTGGAAATAGAGCCAGGTTTAAATATCTTTGTTAATTTTGTTGACATATAAGATACAAAAAATGTACTGAGAGGATCTTGAATATCTTATTTCATTTTTTGAGGAAAACTTGCTGAAAATTGGTATGAAAATGAAATGTCTCTCGTTCATTTTTAAAAACATTTTTACACTTTTGTCCATTAATTTACTCTAATTTACTTTAAAAACTGCAGCCAACCATTCAGAAAGCAGTATTGAAAAGCAGGTATCTTTAAAGTACTGCTATCGGGAACAAAAATCTTACAGTACTTTTTATTGTACTGCATAGAAATACCTTGACAAGCCTTTGGTGTTACTAATGTCACACTGACTCTGAACAAAGAATCACGGCCTTTTATATCACGCCGCAAGAACAAAACGATCTATTTTACAAGCTGTTTTATTTGGATTCTAGTTATTTAGTTATTATTATTTGTCCTAGTTGGTTACATCTCAACTTGTTTCATGTTTTACAGTTCTTTTTGTCTTTTCGTGTCCACCTTTCTCAGATTTCGAGCCCGGGTTTGTCCCAGGTCGCCACCAGCCTCAGCACAACAGGTGAGCTATAATTACTGTGTGCGCCCGCGTCCCCCTCCTGTCAATAAATTATTAAAGGTTAGAGAGAGAGACGCCCCCCGTTTCACTTTTTGGATCCAGAGGTCGGAGACGGGAAGATTAAACCTGCCCTGACATTATTTGGAGAAAGTTGATATTGTCGAAATGTCTGAGCCCTTTCGCTTTTGATGAACCGGCCTGGAAACTATGATTTGGTGGAGGAAGGAGAGAAAAAAAAAACATCTTTGAGGGGGGAAAAATAGAAAAACAATGATGCGTTGTTGACACCAAAATGGAGGCTATAGTCCCATCTTGAGTTGTTTACCTCGGCGACAGGAAGCGGTGATTTATAGAGCTGTGAAGCCGCGCCGCAGACGTGACAGATGAGCTGACAGGTAACAAACACCTGGAAATTTATCGGCTGATTGAGTCCAAGGCGACGCGCTCACACTCGCAGCCGGCCAGTCCAGTCCAAATCCGCGCGGTTAATGAAACGGACTCGCCAAAAAATACGGTCGAGCCCTGTTTTCTGTAACTTTATTTGGCGAAGAAGTCAACGATGTATATGTTTGTTTTATACCGGGAAGTAGGACTGTCTCTTGTTTCGACATTTTTGAGCAGGAACATTTTCCACAAAAAGATTTTTCATTGTTTTGGTCAAATTTTGTACATTTGTATTACATTTTTTTGCCTTAGAAATATTTAAGTTATGTTTTTTCTGGGGCTGCAACAATGAATCGACTAATTGTGATTAGTTGGCAATACAATGATCATCGTAGTCGTATTTTGAGCATCGATATCTGGACTACACAGACTCTAAAACAAATGCCAAAAGACCTTTTTTTTTCCTTTTTTTTTTTTCACAAAGACATGGCATTATTAAATCCAAATGTCAAAAAAGAATCAACCATTTCTGACTTTTATCAATAACACACTTTTCTCTGTAAAGACGCCTTCAGTCTCAAAATGTCCACCTTGATTTGGTTGATAATTCATTTAAAAGGCTCAGTGTACAATAGAAAGAATTATTTAACTAAAAAATAATAATAATAATCTAGTCGACAACTTCAATAATTAGTAGTTGCAGCCCTAGGTAATTCCAATTTTAGACCGGGTTTAGACCTAATTTAGAACTAATTTAGACCTGATTTAAACCTCATTTAGACCTGGTTTGGACCTCATTTAGACCTGGTTTAGACCTGGTTTATCCTCCATGTTTTATCCTCCGTTTTTGTTTAAAAAATGCTGTACCTGATTTTTTTTAAATGTGCTAAACGGAGCTAGTTTATCATTCCTCACTTTCCTAATGCATTTAGACGAGCTTTTGACAACTTTCATTGGCCAAGCTAACAGCAGCTAGCATGCTAACAGCAGCTAGCATGGCTCACAGAAGATGAAACACTCTATAAATTGGTGCGGCCAGTGCCCAGCGGTCTCATTTTGACCCTAAGAGCTGCTTTTATAATATATCCTTATATAATAAATCCTTAACTACGTGGACAAAGATCAGGCACAGACTGTTTTTAGAAGTGTACTCACAATAGGTATAACTACTCGCTCGTGTCTCAGTCGTCAGCTCCTCGCCCTCCGCCTCCTGCCCCATGACTCCTGCAGGCCCCGCCTCCTCCTCTGTGACTCCGCCTCCTCACAGCACAGCCAGCCCCACCGGCTTCAGCGCACACGGGCTCAGCTCCGGGTGAGTGGCTTTAACAACGCTGTAAAGTCAAATCTGTTAAGACGTCAGCATGTGTGGGGAATTTTAAAGTGTAGATATTATGAAGGATCTTTGGAGAAACGGCAAGAAATCAAATCAAATAACTATAATAATGATGTACAAAAGTAATCTGATACTCAAATTCACCTGGCAATCAGTGGATTTTTAGAGCAACTGCTGTATTTGGAAGACAAAAGTGCAATGACATTTAAAATATGTCTTTTTTATGTCTTTTTTATGTCTTTTTTATGTCTTTGCCTTTTTTGCATAATTTCCCCTGTCAAAACTTGAAATCAGATTACCCACATCAGATGTAACCGTTCGCATGACATTTCAGTAATCTGAGAACTCCAGAAATCAGATCATGATCAGATGTTGGGAGTGCATGTAAATATTTCTACTGTTACCTCAAAACAATATTATATGCAGAGATTATGACTGGGGGTAAAGTAGAAACTAAGCACTACCATAATTATTATTATTATTATTATTATTATTATTATTATTATGAGTATTATTATGAGTATTATTATTATTATTATTATTATTATTATTATTATTATTATTATTATGAGTATTACAATTATTATGATGATGATGATGATGATTATTGTTATTTTTATTATTAGTAGTAGTAGTAGTATTATTGGGATTAGGATTATTATTTAGTAAATGTAAAACTGAGACCACTTCCTTCCTGTAAATAGCTCCCTAACCTTCCTGCCTTGTGTCCCTGCATGTGTGGTTGTGTAATTGCGTTGACTGTGTGTGTCTCGTGTGTGAACTTGCGGCACATTCACATTTTTAGGAACTCTATGATGGGCGTAAGCACAGGGATGAACCAGGCCCTCATTGGCAGTAACCCTCTGGCCACAATGCAAGGTGTGTGTGTGCATGCTTTTAAGAGCGGGGCAACCACGCTCCCGTGCGGCCCACCCAGCCCCACACCATTTATCAGAAGATCATCCACCATTTCACCCATCACGTCCATTCTCCGCAAAATTGAATGCCTTTGCAAAAGCTCCGGTAGCCAACTGCAAAGCCCCCTCCTCCTCGCCGCAAACTTTTCAAGCGCATATTCTGCTGAAAGATTCAATTTTATTCTCGCACAATGCCCCGCTATTATCACGCGGCCGACAACAGAGACTCGTGGCGAAGCTTAGCAGGTCCGAGTCCGCTTTAAAGTAAACACACCGAGGAACTCAATCCCATCCCAAGCATCAAGCGCTGACGGCTAAATAACTAGTTTTGAGTCGAGGAATTCGCCGTTTTTTGAAAGAGGAACCCCGTCGGCGAATCAATTAAGCATCACAAATATGTTTTTCGGTCTAAGCTTTTGAATGGGTTTGTGTGGGATCTGCCTACACTGGCGCTCCTCCCCTCCCCGCTCCCGTCTGCCTCCTCGGGACATGGATATATGACACACTCTGGTCCTGGCAGCGGCTTATAACAGTGTGAGGCCAAGTGTTGATCTGAAAAGGGTTTTATTTTGATTCCCTTTGGGGCTCAAATGTTTGCACTGAAAGCATCAAAAGGCTTTATCCATTTTTACAGAGAGTGCTGACGGCTCGTGTCTAAACTCTGCTCTCGAATTTCACTCAGATGATATAAATCTGTAGCGATGGTTTCATGGGCGGTGTTGGATTATTTTTTTTATTTTTTTCAATGAATCCCGTTTAATCAAATCGAGATCCAAAGGTTTTAAATTGTGTGTCTTTTTAGTCCTCTGTCAGTAAGAGCACGTTTGTTTCGGGGAAGAGTTCAGACTTTAGAGGAAGAAATTGCCAATATTAGTTTGTGTTAATGGAACTAATTAAAAGTCTGTATTGTTTATTATGTAAATTAAGTGTGAAAGGCATTTTTTTTAGAACCGTCAACTTTGTGTCACTACAACGTTAGATTAGATAAGATTATTTGACAGTTATTATTTGCAAGTTCATAAAACACATGATTAAACATGAGTAAAACGGCCAGAATTTGCCAAAAGCTATTTTTCATGATGTTATAGGATCAATAAAATACATTAAAGGAGACGTTCTTTTTCAGGTACTCGGTATTGAACTTAAGTAGAACATCATTTTATATTTTGTTCCTTTTCAACCACAATATTGATCTAAAATGAGTTGGCTATAGAAACGGGTCCATTGACTTCCTGTTCGAAACTGCAGCTCTGATAAGCTCCGCCCCTTCAGAGTGACATTTCACCGTAACAAGCAGCAGATTGTCTCTTACATGTTTACATTTTTTAAAAAGTGGTTAGAACCCGGCATGTAACACTCGGTCGTCAAATATTCGCAGGAAGTACAGAGATGTGGGTGGGGGTGGGGGGTAGGTGAAAACAGGAATTTTCTGAGCACTCAAGTCTCAGTTCCAGGACAAATACAGGATTAACTCAAACATGAATGAATCAGTCAAAATACAGCTTTGAGT
Source organism: Chaenogobius annularis (assembly GCA_015082035.1). NCBI lineage: Eukaryota > Metazoa > Chordata > Actinopteri > Gobiiformes > Gobiidae > Chaenogobius > Chaenogobius annularis. The sequence goes on from BJKM01000744.1 coordinate 57,309, forward strand.
AAACCAATGAAGAGGAACTGTTGTAACATTAAAGTTTATAATACATTACGTCTCCTTTAAGGCAAATGTGGTGATTCTTATTTTTTGCCACATCGCCCTTCCCTTCTCCTAAACCTTTGGACCTGGCGTAACAATGAAGCTCATGAATTTAAAATGTCCTCAAATCACTTTTAGTTTCTATATATTTTGACACCTTTGTCCACCAGAACAGCACCTGCGTGTCCGGTGTCGTGTGTGCCGTGAGCGTGTCTTTGTAAGCGCCCACCCCCATGTCACCCATTCACTACATGCACTTGTCCTGACTTCTAACTCCTGTGTTCCCTGTCCCAGCACTGGCGGCGAGTGGGGGTCAGCTCCCTCTGTCCAGCCTGGAGGGAGGTCCCGCTCACATGCTCCTGACCGGACATGGTGGCGCCGCAGTGTCATCCTCCATGCGGCCCTCCCTCTTCCTTAACCGCCCCTCACTGCTGCCCATGATGACCGGCTCCGGCTCCGCCATGGGCATGGTCAGCGGCGTGGGCAGCAGTTTGGGAGCGGGAGGAGGCGGTCCCAGGGCATCGTACCCGCAACCCTCCGCCTCTGCGCCCGGCCCGTCTGACCTCATGAGCCCCACGTCCTGCCCCGAAGAGTCCCCCTGCTCCAGTCCGGGCTCCTTCTGCTCCTTCAGCGAAGCCTCTCCGCCGCCGCTCGGAGGGACTATGGCCGACTGACCCTCAACACAAGCCAAAGTATCCCACCGGAGCGGGACAAAGGAGGAGGAAGAGGAGGAGTTCGACAAGCTTTATTGATTTAAATGTACAACCTCGCCTTTCAACCAAAGCCATCTTTCTGTCTCAGCCATCTCTCACTGGTCCTTGTCCGCGCTGCTTCCCGCTCAAGTCTCCTGAAGCCAAAAATATACTCAGACGAGAGAAGGGGGCGGCCGGGCGAGGCTGGATGGTGTGGACAGAGAGAACTGCAGATCGGGGGGGTCGTCTGAAACCAAATAATGAACAGGAGAGGTGGCACTGAGGACCGAGGCTGCTCTGCGCTTTTCAGAAGATTTAGAATACAACGAGGGCAGGGAAAAGATGTGAAAGGCGCCAAAAGACTTGTTATTTAAACAAGCGTGAAGGAGGAACGGCTCGGCGGGGGCAGCCAAACGTTTAGAGAGAGACACACGAAGAGGAAAACGAAATCTCCAAATACCAAAAACTGAAAACCAAAAATGTCAAAACCAACAAACGGAGGGAAAAGCTTTAGTTGAAAAAGACTTTTACATGTGATCTGTCCAGGATCGATCCAGCGCTCACACGTCACCATCTGTTTACATTCAGATCAGTTCAGTTTGAACAAATCATCTGCTTTTATCCTTTTATACGAAAACATTTTGATGATGCCAAATACAAGTTTAATAGGTACCATCTACCTCCTCAACAGTGAACCAAAGTCAAGTGCTGCGCCTAAAGTTTGTCAAAGCTTTAAAATAGTCCAGTCGTTTACAAAACCAGGAATAAAGGCGTTAAAATAATGGACCAATGGCATAAAGAATTATTTCAGTCAAGTAATGAATTATTGCATTTATTTAGCATTATTATTATTATTTTTTTTTAAAAAGATTTATTTTTTAAATATTATTATTTCACTTTTTTATACACCAAATCTTTCATCCTTTTATAATAATTATTTACGATTTGTACAAAAGAGAGAACCAATCTTGTCCATTAATGCAAAACCGTTAATTCAAATTGAAGCATTCGTTGTAGAGATCTGTTTATGGAAATTCTGAAATTCTAAACCATTTGTTTTCATGTTTTTCTGCTCTGACCAAACGTGAAATCATGCTCTGAGCGTCAGCCAAACATTGTGGAGCCCTTTGTCTTCAAGTGTTTTTTCTCTTGGCCCCAGAACCCTTGGTCCATTATTTCACCCTCGCCTATGTATTTTTCATCGCCTTATTTGCTTTTATTTTATTTATACGCCACCACAGACCCGCCTCATGTCATCTCACCGCAGCAACAGTCGCTCTGATAAAACCAAAGCACCACCTCTAGCGGCGCTCTCCGCATCCCGCCCGCGAGACAAGCGTCCAGACCTGCGCTTTGTCCAAAACTTCCCTCCGCAACATGCATAAGAAAGACCCACGAACGCCCTGCCCTCCACCCTCAGCTGCCCCTCTCCCGCGTCTCCAAAGATTACATCAAAAGGGCCAAAAGAAGAGAGAGAGAGAGGGAGCGAGGCGTCGTCCGGAGGTGGTCAAAGCTGCAGGTGGTGGGGGGGGGAGGGGAGAGGGAGTGGGAAGAAAACGCAAAAGAAGAGGAGAGGTGTAGAGGCTCGAAAAACCAAAAATGAAACCCAGAAAACCAAAAGCTACTACTACTGCTACTAGTGTGAGTGACTGAATCGAATACCAAATACACGCGGAGCGGCAGGCGACCGGGGGAAGGCCGAAGGGAACGCGGCCATTTTGGGGTCTGTTCCTGATTGACTGTGAATATTGTTGTTGTTTCTTTTGTTTGGCAGATTCAAATGGGCCCCCAAAAGCCTTTCCCGGGTCGCTCTGACGCCGTTGCGCTCTTTTCCTGGATGGATAAAATATGGAATAACCTCAAGAAACTGACTCTAAGAATATATATATATTTTTGTTTTTGCTTTACCATAGTGTGTCTGTTAATGCTGTATGGGGTGGTATCATTGCTTTCTACTTTTTATGCGCTCGGGGGCGGGGGGTTCGGGAGGGGGGCGGAAACGTTGTCAAGACATTGTGGGTTCAAGCGAAAGTGTTGCCACTTTCATATCTCGTCGTCTCTTTGGTTACTATACGCAGGTTTTGACTTCATTTCTTCACTTTTCTGGTTGGGAATAACTGCGGAAAGCGGGGGGGGGAATGAAAAAAAATAAGAGAAATCTTTTTCTTTTTTTTTCTTTTTTAAGTAGTTTCCGAATGTTGTTAACAAAGCCAAAACTGTAAAAACCAAAAGTTTAAGACGTACAACCAAACCAAATAGAACAACCAAACAATGCACAAGAGGTGTGTGTGTGTGTGTGTGTGTGTGTGTGTGTGTGTGTGTGCGTGTTGTGTGTTGTGCGTGTGTGTGGTCTGTGTGTGAGTGGATGAGAGAGCGCGAGTGTGTTCAGATAAACCTGTGATCAAACCATTTCACAATCTTTTAAACAGAAAAGAGACGAGTGTTGATGAGCGCAGGACGATGAACTGCTTTGTTTTAGACTCGGGCTCGTTTCGTTGTTCTCATTCTTTCTGGAAAAACACATTTGAAACTGAATTTGTGATTTCGGATTACAATTTCATCGTTTGTTTTTTTTTCTATTCACCGTCACTCCAAAAAGCCAACAGATTTATATTTGGGGCGTTTTGTCATTCTAAACGTTTGTAATGATTAATGAATTAAGAAATCTTGATTTTTTTTAATTTATTTTTTTAAACAAATCACAAATTGGTAACAAAAATATGGCACTTAAATATAATGTATCAAAATGTCATCTATATTGAAATATACAGCATCAATGTTGTCTAATAATTTCCCTAAAAACAAATGAAAACAGTATAAAATATGAATTCATATTGAAGCTGATACTCATTTGAACAAGTATAAGCACATACGCAGGTAAAATATTTGTTTATAAGGGTGCGTTCAGACTTTAGCTGCATCAGAATTGGGACTAAACCAGGACTTGACCCGAAAATTTTACCTGGTCCAGATCAGCGACAACAAGGACTCAACCAGGACCAAACCCGGACCAAACCACGTCACATCAGGACTAAAATGATTAAATAGAGAAAAATAAAACGTGTGAACGCACCCTCAGGTCATACAGTAACATTAGAAAACTACTATTATTTTGTGTTGAAGATGACGTTCTATTGTCCAAAAATATAGTGTTTTGTTTTTTTCCTGTCTTAAAAACCAGCATTGCGTCCAAGACTTTTCCTCTTTGATGTTGACTTTTAGCGTCGTCCAAAAAACCTAATTGCAGTTGAGCTTCTGCATTTCCACTGCTCACCTGGAAAGAATGAGAACAAAGCGGCCCCCGGTCTTCACCTCGGCAGTTTCACACATTTCACCAAACGGGACGCGGCGACTGGAGGCAACAGTGGATCAACAGTGAGACGGAAGGAGGGAGAAGAGGAGAAGAAGAGGAGAGAGGAGAGAGAAGAGAGAGAGAGAGAGAGAGAGAGAGAGAGAGAGAGGGGGGAGGGGTTATAGCTTGACTTTAGTTTATTTTAGGGGGAACAAATCGAACGCTCTTAAACTTGTTGCTTGTGTAAAAAGAAGATGGGACCGCGTTTCCGTTGGCGACCGAAGACGACGATAACTTGATGTTGAACCAAAAGCTTTAAACTCTTTATCTCACGGGCTCCTTGTTTGTTGGGGGAAATCTTTGTATCTTATTGTAAGCGGGTGGTATGTGCTTTCGGGGATGGGACGTATAGGTCCATTTGTATTTTATGAACTACTTTTGTCTTTCACTTGCGTTTATTTATTAAGTTATTTATGTATTTATTGGATTCTATATAAGTCTTTTTCGGGGTCTCTGTAATAGTTTTTTCATGGGGTGTTGTGAGGCTTGTATCTGCGGAGGTGTTTTTTTTGGGGTCGCGACAAAGAAGAGATGATGCCAATCGAATGTTTTCAGCGAGACCAAAACCTAAGACTGTTTTACGCGACACTGAGAAACGGCAGGCGGAGACGGAAGCCGAGCGAAGTCCCAGAACGAGTACAAAAGCGTCAATCATTTCATTCCAAACTTAAAGAAAGTACAGCTAAAAGGAATGATTTGAGATGCATCTTTAAAAACAAGTGATCGTTCTGCTCCTCGAACGCTGCAGAAACTCATGCAGAGGTGGCTTCTGAGTAAGAAATTGTACTTTTTTTGGAGCACATATTTACTTGTACTTGTACTGTAGTGATAGTATTTGATATGACAATGCTGTCTTGTTTTGGCTACTCGACACATGCTGGATAAGTCTACAAGTGAGGAAAATGTCAACAGTTGTGTTTTCTATCCATATATCTACATTTTGAAAGATTTTTTTTTTAATTTTATATCTACTCAGAAAATACCTGAAAAAATACCTGTTTGTGAAGATTACATCAAAATAAAATTAGTATTATGATTTATTTTTTAACTGTATCTGAAACTATGAACTTACTAGTATTTGCCTGGTATGTTCACCAAATACTTTACTTTGGAGTCATTTTTGAATCATTACTTTTTACTCCTACTTAAGTAATAATATTTCCAGATAATAGTTATTTAACAAAGTACAATTTCTTGCCGTGTCACTCACTCCTGCATACAAACACTGCAGGGAGACGAGGATAACCTGTTTTGGAAAGTCAAATTTGCAAATGACAGGCAAAGTATACAGTGTGTTCAGCGTGTTTGTGAAGTTTTGGGCCTCTGCGCTCCGGCCGTCTCCAGCTGCCCCCTTTAAAGCTTTGTGAGCCTCTGTCCCGCTGCAGGACGGGGGCGTTAGACTCATACCTCTGTTACTCTGAAGAACAAACCAAATAGACTTTACAAGCTTTAATGATTATTGATATGAATAATACTAAGAGATGCGTCTGAACTCAGGAGGGAGGGACGAGGAAGAGGCTGAGCCCATGTGTTTTTATGGAGACAAACCTAAACTGTTTTTGAGGCTCTGTCGTCGGGTCACTGCGGGTCAGAGCAAAGACGTAAGCGCAACACTCACTACGGCCTTTGTATTTAACCGTCTCTCCATTTCGACCTGGTGTACTTCAGAAATACTCGAGCTGCATTTGTCACTAACTGTCCCCATTTTGTGCTCATTATTCTATTACAATATATTTTTTTTATCACTTATTTATTTATGTTTAAAATGTATTATTAAATATTTATGTCATTCTAATATATCAATTGGGCTCAGAATTATCAAGGTTACACTTTATCCCATGCATTTTTATTGTGTACAAACCAAAAACATATTGCCATTTGCTACTTAAGATATATTCAAGTATATAAAAACATAGTTGTAGTTGAGTTTATTTGCTATTTGTATTTTGATGACCACTTGAAAAACATGCTACAAAAAACATTTAAAAACAACCACATAAACAGTTACAAAACCTTTTTTTTTATTTATTTATTTATTTTTAATACATTTTTCAAGCTTCCAGAAAGGAGATTAGTATATTTTCTTATATTTTGTATTTATATTAGAAGGGCGGCCCAGAATTTCTTTCAACGGCCCTGCTTCAACGGCCCAGGTAAACGTCTTTTCCAGGCTTGGGACAGGCACAAGGCCACATCGACTTGAAACTAGAATATTGAGCACGGTTTAAAACAAACACATGTATTTCTGAAGTAGCCACGCCCCATGGCATTCATCAAAAATGGCGAGACTTCGTAAACTAACTTTGTTGCACGTTGTACGTCGAGCTCTGGCCAGCCGCAGCGACCCGCCGGCGAGCGCCTGTGTGGCCGACTCTGTGGTGGGCCGAGAATGATACCAAAGTTTAACCACCACACGGAGGCGCCACACCACCACCGCCGCCGCCGCCGCCAACACACAGTCTTCTCCTTCATGTGTAAATAACTCATCTGGATCCCGGTTTAGGGTCTCAAACGATGACCTTCAAGTGAATCTTCATTTCAACTTGAACAAAACCGATCGAAAAGAAGTTGCCCCGTGCTTATTTATGTGTTTATTTATACAAGATACGACTTTTATGTTCGTTTTATTTTCTACAATGCAGCTTAAATCCAAAGGTTGATAAGAGAACAGCAAAGATAGATATTACTGCTAAAGTTAAACCTCAATAGTGAAAACCAAAGAACTCTACTGTATCCTTTTGATTTCTCAGCATTGTACATGTTTTTACTCCAAATGGAAGAAAAAAAACACTGCTCGATATGAAGCTTTATGAACACAATTTTGGACCCTTTAGTTTTGATGGAAATGCTGTTTTTGACTTTGAGGCTCTTCTCTGTTTAACCTGGTTTTGTTGGGGGGGGGAGGGGGGGGAAAGGTTTTTGTCCCATCGCTATCTGTGTGCCTGTCGTTTGGGGCAAAGGGGAACGGGACAAACAAACTGTACGTGTTAGGAATAAAGTGCGAATTTAGACCAACCTCTGTCCACGAGTCTTTATTATTATGATGCTTTAGTACAGTTTAATCATGCCATGTCTGTCGGCTTTAGTCAAAGATAAAAAATATAATAACTAGACTCATTCCTAACTTGGTAAAGCATGAATAACAAATAGTCAACAAATAATTTATTAAGAAGTTTCTATTTCACTTTTACTCTAAGTACATTGTTACTAAGCCTAAATCAAGCTTAATAAACGATATGTTCATTATGAAAAGTCTTTGTTTATGCTTTAAGGCTAATTAAGGTGTAGTAAAAAGAGGTAAAAAAAAGAAAACATTTCCAAATCAATAATTTACTTTTAAACATGTGTCTTGAATATTTAAACGTGTGTCTTATGGAGATTGTGGCATTTCTAACTTCTTAAGGTGTTAATACTATACAATGAACTCCCTGGAGACGAGCAGATTGTGCCTCCTGCCAAGTTACAGCTCAGCTCTGTGGTGAGGTGACCCCTTTTCACAGTAAGAATGTATGTTTTTCAGGTATTTTCGAGCTGTAAAAACATCCGTTATATGATACGCTGACGATGGATACGTTTAATGCCATGCTGTGGAACATTCATGGCACAGACAAACATATCCATGGAGACGAGCAGGTGGTGGACCCTGAGTGGGCAGCAGTAGTTCAGTTTGTAGAGCGCTCATCCTCTGATCCAAAGGAGAATAAACAAATTATACTGAAAGAAAGTATGTAAGGTATTGTTACTAAAAATAACTATTTGGTAAGAAGTACCTCTCTGTAAGAACACAGGATTTCCGCAGTATTTTCCTGTTGTACAATTGAACATTCAAACCCCAAACTTCTATTTTTCACACTGCTGGAAACCCAAAACCTCCTGGACCTGCTTGTTCCCTCTGCGCTCGTCCAAATCAACCAGCAGGAGTCATTTTTATAATATCCTGTAGTGTATTTTGTTGCTAAATACTGCCCTCTTCTGGTAATGGTTAAACGTAAAAGCCACATTTTAAACTATATTTTAATACTACAACTACTAACTACTTACTTCCTATGCATTACTAATATATACAGAGCTATAGATGACACATATTTTTCCTATTTATTTTACATGAACTTTTCCACAGTCTGGACAGTATTTCTGTCTCTTGTGAGTTGGTGTACTCTTCCTTGTTTTTAGGGGCCCCTGAATGATTGAGTGGCCCCGCAGTATCAGTCTGACAGTGAATCTATGTTTAATGCGCTCTGCTCCTCTCCCTCTGTCTGTGTCCTGGCTTCTGTCGGATCTTCACTGCTCAGAGGTGCAGGAAGTGTGGGAGAGGAGGAGGGGGGAGGGGATGAGGGGGAGAGAGGAGGATGGAAGGGGGGGGAAGGAAAGGAGTTAGGGACGCAGCGGAGAGAGAGAGGGGCGTTGCCCAAAACCAGAACCTAAACCAGAACCAGTGATGGACAAGGTTGTTAAAAGTTATAATATGTTACACTGTTGACGCCTCAAGGAGTAACTTGGTCACATGACTTGGGGATTACTTTTATTGTAATATATTGTAATATTGCCTTTATGTTTGAAAGTCGTTGAATGCATGTAACTCACAACACTGTGCTTCATCCCTGTTTACCTACACTAGAGTTTTCACATTTCACAGTCAAAGTTCTCCTGTCTTTAAACCCCCAGTAGGTCATTTTTTTTTTATTTGTATTTTTCCCATTCTGGTTGTTTTTATTGCACTGAAAAACATATATTTTTTAAAACATCCTTTATCTGCTGAGCGGGTTTGCATCTCCACCAAACCTGACTCGTACCTCCTCCTGCATGTTTCCATAGAAATCTTGTTCTTGTAGTTAGAAATATTCCACAGTATGGCATAAAACCAATCCAACACCATGGAGATTGTTCTAAGAGTCGCGTGTTTTAACTTTCTTTTTCCGGGAATTTAAGCAGGTGAGGTGCCGCCTCCAGAAAGTTACATGCTGTTGCTTTAATCTGTGTCGTAACGAACGCCTGGAGGGTTAACTCTCTTCCCAAAAACTTATTTTATTGTGAATTTTACATTATTAACAACCTACATTAGCATCTACCAGGACACAAAGAAAAGACACAAAAAAAGACAAAAAAATTCCTTATTAATCAAGTTCTCCTCAATGATGTGTACTTAAACCTTACAGAAGCTCTGCACACTAGCGAGCGGTGACGAGGTAGAACTCACTCTTCCGTCTCCACACGATCTCGCTTCCTCTCCTGCGATTCGGTTCAATGTCTGGATTTCGTGCTGACTTGCTGCAGACTGCGTCGACACTCAGCTGTGCAACGTCACCCAGGAGCTGACGCGGATGTAAACCACAGCAGCCTCCGCCCAGAACATCAAACCAACCCCCCGCTCCACAGAACAGTAAGACCGGTCTGTAAGGCAGTAACTCCAGTGGCCACGATGCTATACTCCACCAGAGAATGATTTTGTCCACTGCATTTGACCCAACCTTCAGTGTTGCTGGGGAAAACTGTCCGGAGCAGAACCTGGGGATGATGCAGCTTTATGATATGAGACAGGTTCGGTCAGTAAGAGTACCAAGAACCAAAAAACGGTTTACTGGATTGATGATTTTATTGCGTATTATAACAACAAACATGCATTGAAATATCTTGCGTCTTCAATTCAATGTGTTTTCGTGGAGCCCGGGGTCACAAGGAGTGGGACGCAGTTGCCCCGAACGGCTTCACAAAAGTGAAGAAAGGTTATAACGTCAAACAATGAAACGATCATAAATCAAAATAAAAACAGATAAACCAGATTAGACGTGACATCAAAGCCCAATGTAGAAGGGGAAAAAAATGAACTCAATTTGAGAAATGTGTTTGCTTCTATAATTGTTAATCTAGGGCTGTAATTTACCATTATCGGTCTAACAATAAAAAAATCAGAAGACAATCAATTTATGAAGAAGTCACTTTTTAATGCGCCAGTGAGAACTAGACTTTTTAGAGAAAAGTACCACAAAGGAAAAGGTTTGGCTTTCTGAGTACCTCCAGATCTAAATCAGGTCTATAACAGGACTATTCCAGGTCTAAATTAGGGCTGAAACAGGTCTTAGTCATGGAGGTTTTATGTAAAAAATAAATTACTCAAGAATTAACAAAAAAGTGAAAAAAGTACTCTGAATGAATGAAGAAAACACTAGAACTGAAGTGTTGTTTGAGTACCACCAATGGTACAAAACACCACATGGTTTGAGAACAGCTCTAGTATTGGTTTAGCTCGTCGTCCCACAGTGGCGTGTACTAGCCCCCTCTGTGTTCTCTTGTCGCCTGTCCTCCAACGATGAGGCTGCAGCGCTTCTCCATCTGTCTGAAGGTCGGTAGTTAAATCCCAGTCGTTGTGAACTGCCATCGTGTCCTTTGGCAATACATTGTGTCGTTGCACCTTGGAGCATGACTGTGTTCGTGAGTGTGAATATGCACGGCGGAAATTAGACCGTGCACAAACCACAAAAAACCTGCGCGTTCACTTACATCTAACTTACGTTCATTACCAAACCAATAATAGATTAGAAAAGAGAAAGATACTGAAAGGAAGATATCATGCTATTTTCCAGGTGTTTAGTATTAAATTATAACATACTTAGATCGTTATTTTACATTTTGTTCATTAGAAATCGCAACGTTGATCTAAAAAGTCTTGAGACAGGTTCATTGACTTCCTGTGTAAAACTGCAGGACTGATCTTCATATTGGCATTGCACTGTAGCTAGTCAATGAGTTTTTATTGTTGGAAAAATAGCGACGTCACATTTTGGAACCCAAATGAGCTACAGTGTATTATAACACGGGTAAAAGCTCACATTTAATATAATATGTCCCCTTTGTAGACTTTACATGAAAGGAAGTGTTATGGATGGATGTGTTGTGTCCCAAAGTTCTGTAGACTGATCAGTGATTTGGATTTGAGTCTGTCAAAATGTATAGGTTTCATGAATACAACTTTATTTTATTAATATCATTGATTTATACTATAATTAGCTGCTCAATTTAAAGTAAACTGCTCCCTGGCCTTCAAACGATATCCCTATAATGGCTGTTTTTATTTTATTCTACTAATACATTGCGGCTTTCTAAACTTGCTGCACCTCACCGAACACAACTTTACTGTAAACATCTGACATTTTATAAAGAAATGATCCAAATACAACCCAGAGGCCTCAGACTGGTTTAGCATTTCAAAGTCAAACCTCCATCACTGCAGTGTTTGGACTGGCTCTGCTCTTTTACAACATTTGTGCGACAGCCCCAAGTGTGAAACTCATTACACCGCTCCGACACTCGCCGCCTCTTTGCTCCGTCGTTGGGTCCTGGTTTGGTTTCTCGTTTTAGTCCCGGTCGTTGGGAGGCTCTCGTTGGGTGGGCCCTTCGGAGCATTTCCAGTCAGAACCGCTCTGCCTTCTGGGAAATAACATGCAGTTAGTGAAGCCGCAGAGCCCACGGGAGCCACAAACACGGGTCGCTCGTGTCTGTGAGCGCCGCGTCCTGAATGAGGCCACTGTCCAGCTCCTCTGCCGTCCAGATGTGCTCCTCTGATCTGCACGTGTGGAGGGATACTCAGGAAATGCAGTGTGAGACCGCCGTGAAATGAGAGGATCCCAAAATCCTTACCCCACCTGTTTGTTTGTGTTGTGAATCTGGGGTCCCTGATGATTTAATACGATACACAACAATAATACACGGCCTGAACAAAAAACATGTCACCACCTGGATTAAACTAAGTAAATCCAGTTGTTACGAGCCTCCTACTGGAGAAAGGCTGCATGAGTGATGATCTTTCAGCGGCATCCAGCGAGTGGCTTCTCATTTTTGAAACAGCCATGTGGAAAGACGAATCCTGTGGTCATGGAGAAGATGTCAGCATGTTTGAGAGTTGTCAAATCATTGGCATCGAGCAGAGAAAACATCTAAGGAGAAGCAGAAACTAATATACTACAGATCTGAAGAGAGAGTTGGGGACGAGCTGGAGATGAAAGATGAATGCAACATTGGATGGAAATAAACTTTTCTTGCAGAAGCTTGCTTGAACAAAGCCACACTGAATGTGTGCCGTAACCGAGGCTAAACGAGGTCAAACCAAATATTAGAGCGTGGGACCTTTTTTTGGTCAGGCAGTGTATAACCACATGCCATGTAGGCCAACAGATCATTCACGTGCACTGTCTCAACCAAAAACACCAATAATATTACTGATATGACGATACTACAACAATTGACATATTAAACAAGTATAATTTTACAACAGAATAATGTTGCTGAATCACTATCACACGCAACCTGCTTCTGAAACTGTCAACATTTTCATTTCAAAGTGTGTAATGGGAGCGATTCAGAAACTGTTTTGGCCTGTTTATTCAATGACATCAGCCCAAAATGTACTCCAGTATCTACAACTCACTAACTATAATACTACTTTACAATTCATCTGATTGTATTGGAAAGTACTTTGGTGACCCTTTAAATACATGTGGGTTGATTAAATAATAGTCAACAGGTTTCACTTGATATTTCACCCTATCACCACTAGATGGAGACAGATAATTGCAAAACCATGACTGTAGTTCTGATGACGAGGATTTTGCCTGTATTTTACCTTGAGTTATGTGTTGGTACTGTATTTGCTATTTAAACTGCATTCTTAAAGGTGCACTATGTAACTTTTTCTGGTGGACTGTCTGCCACCTGCTAGTCCCAGAATGTTTCTCAATGTAGCTTTTTAAACTGTTTTGTTTTTTGTTTTTTTTTTTTTTTTTGCTTGAAACCATACATTCTGAACTGATGACGTCACCTGCTTGTTTTCATGCAGAGACAGATTATTTTTATCCTGCTGATGATGTGTTGCTGCAATAGTAATCCTGCTGTGTATCAAAAGTTACATCGTGCTTATACTCGGGCTGAAGGAGCCGCAGAGCTACATGCCACAGTGCTGTTGCAAAGCTCATTGAATGGACTTGCAGTTGCGTGTTGTGCTTCGTTGTACATGTAAATATTCAACTGTCTGTGGGCGACTCCGGCTCTCGTGTCGCAGCACTCCAGTTGCTTTGAATTCATTCGAAGCGATTGCTCAGATCCGTGACTGGGCTGTTTATCCTCTGTTTGTTTAGTCAAATACTGTGTGTACAAACGTGTGGGGCCGCGGCACGCCTCAGATCATTTCAGACTGGTGAGATTTATATTAGCTACCTGAAAGAAACAGTCCGCACCAACTGTATAGGCCCCCAGGTCACTTCTTTAAATACATATATAAGTAAATAAATGAATGAATTAAACTAAAATCCTTGAATTATAAGTGACCAATTGGGAAATACATGTATGGGACATCTGTGGTGGTTGGACCGGGGGGCTCACACTTTTTTCCTTGTGTATTATGCGTATTAGTGTGTCGAGGGCCAAACCAAATTGTGTGTTTAGAGATAATGATTAAACTGTCTTTTCAATTGAAAGTTTTATCAGCACAAAATGTAATGAAATAGATACTCCTATTAAATTAGACCCCCTGGAGGGCCAGGTTTTGCCCGCGGGCCCCACTTTGGGCACTCCTGGGTTAGACCTTTCCTGGAGTGATGTGTTCAGCTGCCTGTACTTATGTAAACATTCTGTCCCATTCATTTTAATTAAACGCTAAAGTAATTGCTTGCCGTTTGTAGACGTTTGTTTTTGCTTGTACGTTCGTTACATTTACCAACGAGAAATAACGGTCAACATCTAAGTTCAGCCTGCTCTTTCTGAAGTTCACTGGTGAAACAAACCCTTTTTTGTGGGGGGGGGTCAAGCTGTTATGGCCGCCTTTGTTTTTCGGTGTATTTTTGTCAAGAATAACATCATATTTGAGAATTTTTTATTACAAGGTTGCATATATGCTCATTTCTGCGCTAATCGCCAACGGTAACAGTCTACACGAAACACTTGTGTACGGGGTAATGTGTTCTGACGAGGCTCTGGTGTTACTCACATGTGTTCGAGTGGTTTCTGCTGCCAAACAGCCCTGGATTTTCATCGTTGTAATGCTTACTCTCCCATTAAAAATTCATTAGCGCTAACTCGTGGAATGGTCCCAGCTAATGGAATGCAGGCGTTTGTTTACCAACACTGGAAGGGTCTTTTGAGAGGTGAGGTACATCAGAGAATGGGGAATACTACAGTTCTTCTTATACATACAGACACATTTGAATTTTTGAGATTATAGTCGATTGTAAAAACTGTTTAAAAAGAGTCGATTATAAATATAAATGATACCACTCCGGCCAAGCCCACCTGGGACCCTTTTTTTTTACCCAGTGCCCTCTCAGTCCAGGATGTAAACAGGTTTTTCAAGAGACCCTGACCCGGTAAAGACATTGACAGGCACAAGAACCCAAAAAATGATGTCAGTATGTTCGTTTTTGTCACTATCTCCCACCCCAAGCTTCTACGTTAGCTGGTGGGACTGTAAGACTTATGGATCATTTGGGAAATTAGTTTTGCGTCACTTTAATTTATCACCGGCTCATAAATTGTTCAGTTGACTTCTCTCTCAATGTGTGGCCCTCGCGCGCCCCTGGTTACACTCTCTTCTGTCGAGTGTTTTCGCTGAAACGTAATGCTCTTTATTATTGCCCCTTAAACCCGAGTGACGTCTCCCTCTGCTCCTCTGCCCCAGACTGGTCGCCCCCGGTTACCACACTGATGCAAACCGTCTCTAAAGTAAACCGCGTGTGTTATGAGGGTCCCGGCTGCGTGCGGTTGGCTGTGTATACGTCCCAGGACTTTCGGTGTGTGTGATGTCTGGTGCCACTGTAGAACTTGTATTTCGTCGTACACGTTTTCCTGCGCTAAAGGCTAACGCGGCGTGCCAAGTTGCCCACCGCCCACGATTCGAGGAGCCCACAAAAACACAGCATTAGCCAAATTGAATCGAACCAACACGGTGCCTGTCCAAAGCCATCACCACACCCAGCGTAAAGCCACCCAAAGTCTCCCCACATGATATTTGATAGTTTACAAGAGGGGGCGAGGGTACACTGCAAAAAGACCATACAGTAAGTGAGTTCAAGTCATTTAATATTTTAATATCTGTATCTTCATTAACATGTATTTATTTATGTATTTATTTAGCTTATGCCTGGTTTTCAGCTTCCTGTTTGTAGGTGGTGATATTTTGAGGACTTTTGGCCCCTTCAAAGGATGTAACATTGTGTTTTGAATTGTTAATTGCTATGGCAACAGTGTTTCCATCACTCAACCCGTGGATAGAGCAACTTGTTTCGAAGCATTTCTAATTGGTTCCAAGATATTCCTTTTTTCCCCCCATGTAAACTTATCTTTTTTAATAATTTTTTTAAAGGTAGTGTGTAACTTTTCTGGTGTGGGTCAACCAGCCGCCTGTCTCCATGGAGATGCTATAGCTGTACCTGGAATGTTCCACCGCATGGCATCAAATAGATCTTGCAGTTGTTTAATTGCCAATTACAGGGGGAAAAAAACATGCATTCTGACAGACATGTACATTTAATGCCATACTGTGGAACATTCCAAGCAGTGCAATAATAACATCTCCATGGAAACAGCTGGCAGACAATAACAAAAAAGTTTTAAAACAAGATTCATGCCGCTCTGATGCATCATTTGAGCAGGAATATCAACAAATTATATTGAAACTGGGAAAAAATTCCCCTCGAAACCTCAAACTGCTGTAAATGTCATTATTTAATGGAATTGTATCTGTATCTTCAAGTTTATTTATCAGTTCTGCTTTAAACTTAGGGTTTGTCCCTGTTTATGCATGATTTACATCCAGATTTAGTCTAGTTTTAGTCCAGTTTTAGACCTGGTTTGGTCCAGATCTAGCCCCAGTCTAGGCGTGGGTGTACTGAGGTGAAAAGTCTGAGAACCAGTGAAATTAAACTCTTCAGACTGAAATGAACCGGTCCCAAACTACTCCAATCAAGAAATCACATTCTGCATTGAAGTCATTTGAACTGATTTGACATTTCGCTTTTGCAGTGCACAACTTCATAACCCTCCACTTGATCGCATTGGGAGCTAATTTGTCTGTCAGCCCGCCGTCACAGCCTTCGCAGACCCGGCAGACCACAGACCGCCGACTTGAGCCTCACCGAAACGCGGCGTGTCGAGGGGAAACTGCCGCAGACGCACTCACGATGACACACTTGTTTGAGTTTAACCGGTGGGACCCGCGGAGGGTGCTTTCCAGCGTCCCGTCTGCAAATCTGAGACGAATTAGACAAATTACAGGACGAGCGTTGAGCTGCTAACACTTTCCATACTCTGGGCTACAGAGAGGCTGCCGGGCCCGCCTAAACACCCAGACAGGGTTATTAAGACCTTTTAACCTACTTATATCTGTTGAGTGATGTAATAGTGACTGGAGACTGGAATATCAAGTACATTATCCGTGGAAAATAACTTAAAAAGAGCTCAAGGGCACATATTATGCATTATTTGTGTGTTGGCCTTTAAATGTGCGCTTGAGGATTCTGCCTTGGCATCTCATGTTTTAGAGCTCAAAATGCATCTACCGAATGCATATATATACGTAACTTCATGTCACTCAGGAGGTTTTTCTCACGAGAATGCGTGTTAGCACTCCATCTACTGGCAGCAGAGGGAATCGCAAAGGGGCGATGAATAAAAACTAGCTTGTTGTAATGGCCGTACTCAGAACAAGTGTGGTGATGATTTATGGATTCAAAAAGTGCAGTAGACCTACACATTTCTACCTACATATAGTTTATTAAGCATGAATCAGGTTTAGTAACTACTTAACTACGGTTAGTTGTTAGGTCTTAGGCTAGGAAGTAGGATGAGAGTATTAGTTAAGTGATTATTAATCCTGAATCATTCTTAACTATCTGTGCACCGTGAATTAAGTCTTTGTTCATGCTTGACTATAAAGTGTAGTTATTATAATGTGTAGTGAAATTTGAAACTGAGTGTTTTTGTAAGGCTCAGAAAAGGAGCTCGTAAACAGGATTAACTCAACAAGTGTGAATGAACTCCAGGCATGTTTCTGACAAAGGAACAATGCTTTATACGAGTGGGACTCGTGTTTAAAACCCTGAGCAGATAAGATTGTTGCAGATGTAAATGAATATTTTGTCTGTTTTGGTTTGACTCCCTCATAAAAGCTGAAGTGCGCTTTTATTGTCAGCCGGCACCTAACTTACATTTCTCAAATCTCACCCCAAATGTACATGATCCTACGCAGCCTGCAGCGCTTCATCTGTCACAATCTGCAAATATGAGGCCTTTTCGATCCTCTCAAACTCGCCGCTTTCGTTCCACAGACTGAGAAAATGACAGTAGACTATACATTTCACCGCTCATATTTACGTTAGATTCAAACAA
This sequence comes from Chaenogobius annularis, assembly GCA_015082035.1. Taxonomy (NCBI): domain Eukaryota; kingdom Metazoa; phylum Chordata; class Actinopteri; order Gobiiformes; family Gobiidae; genus Chaenogobius; species Chaenogobius annularis. Next base: position 74,760 of record BJKM01000744.1, read on the forward strand.
TAGGAGAGACGGAGGCCGAGGCAGATGTTCCCCGTCAGACGCGAAGGAGGGAAGGAAGCGAGGACGGAGGAAGTGAGGATGTAAGGATGTTGCGGCGACTGTGAGAATGTGAGAAATGTGATGCAGCCGACAGCAAGGTTTCCATAAATAGTAAGAAACCTTGGAAAATGTCCGACGATCCTTCTGCCTGTCGTTCTTATCTGCGTCTCGTACAGTGAGGTCCAACTGCAATGTTACAGTACATTCTTTATATTTATAGTTTTACGTACTTCACTACAGAAATACCACTGAAGTAACCCCAAACTCTAGACGGATGATTTCCTCAAGCACTTAAACAAAAGGAATCCAGCCAAAAAAGCCCCACACTTGATCTAAATCCAAACTTTTCAAAGTGGGACCCCCAAAATAACCATGCGAACATCCTGGGAAGACCACTACAAAAAGGGGATTGGCGTCTCTCATCATTTCAAGTCAAAAAACATTTCTAGCCAGGTTTAATTGTTTTTATTTGAGTGGTTTAGTATGTTATTCATCATATATATATATATATATATATATATATATATATATATATATATATATATAGGTTTTCTGTTAAAAATATGTTGACCCCTTAAAATTCAGCTCTTTCTTGCAGTAAATCAAATGTCAGAGGCCAAAACAACAGCGTGTCAGCTTCTGAAAGAGCCCAGACGTTTGTTCATGCTCCAAAAGGGTTCAGCAACAGCTTTGGTGTGAATTGGGGGTCATTTTATTCATGCGTTTTGGAGAAAATCAAGTGTTAAATACAGCATCATATGTTTAAAACATCTTCCAAGTCCTCTCGCGACCCCCAACTCATCGCCTCCCGACTTTGGGAACCGCGGGCCGGGTTTAAACCAGGACTCGGCAAGATCAGAACCAGGGCTACAGCTTTAAACCAAATAGAGAAGTCAATATTGGTCAGATCTATAAGTTTGTCTGTCTGTCTGTTTGTCTGTTTGTTTGTTTATTTGTTTATTTGTTTGTTTGTCTGTTTGTCTGTTTGTCTGTCTGTAAAATGCACCTAAATGACCACTATAAAAGACATGGGTGTATTATCAGTGGTACTTGAACTACAGTTTGACAAACACAGACACCATTTATTTTTCATGTCATTCAAACATAAATAACTACATTGTAAATTACATACTCCAAACTTTGCAAAAGTATGAGATTATAATTAACAGTTATTAACAATTCATTAATTCAAAGTGAGAGGTTAGACGACACGTTTGTCTACAACGCAGTGAACATGATTATTTTTAGCATTGTTACCTAGCAACCATACTGTAAACAAGGGCCAAAATCCATTTAAATTACGCAATACACACAAATAATACCCGATAACACTTTTATGACAGATTGTTTAAATTGTCAGAAAAACCCGTCAGTCGAGTGTAAATTGTCCCTGCATTTAGGATGGAACGTCGCTTTTTGCTTTTTGATTATTATTTATTGTTTAATGACGCGACTCTACTTCCTGTAACGTTTATTTTTAAAATGTTCTTCATAAACTGCAACTTTAGTGATACAAATAAAAAGTGTGACAAGTATTTACCACAGCTTCTACACCACCAAATTAAGTAATAGTAATACAAATGAAAAAAAGAGAAAAAACCACATTATTCTTAAGGCGTAAGCGAGCAGTGGGGTCCGTGTTTGCGTCCTGGTGCACAGAAGGACAGAGGGGTCTATATGTGGACCTGACCCAGAGTCTGAGTATTTGATCCGTCTGACAGAAGAGGAAACGCAGCCGTGCCAAGAGGAACAGGAAGAGAAGGCTCCTCCACCGATCGTCCCGGGACACGTCCACACAGGCTGCTTTTGGACCGACACCATTCCTCTCATAGCTCCCCCCTTTTACCCCCGCTGCACCCCTGTATGTACCCCTGTCTGTACCCCTGTCCGTACCCCTGTTTAGCGCGGGACCTCCTGCACTGCTCTCGTCTCAGGTTTCCTAAAGCCGCTCCAGACGTGGCACACAGAAGCATCTGGGTCATCCCTCTTGTTGGACTTTAAAGTTGCTGCTGAGTCAAGATTACGTTGTTGTTTCTTAAAGGAGACGTGTTATGGTTCTTTTTCTTGCACTTTGTATTAAACTAGAACATAAGTAGATCACCGTTTAACATTTATGTTCTTTGCATAAACCGCAATGTTGACCTAAAACGACCACATAATAGCAACACTTTCATTGACTTCCTGTTCAAAATGGCAGAACTGATAAGCCCCGCCTCTTCTAACGAGCAGCGCATTGTCATTTTTTATTTTTGAAGAATGACTAATGAACTTTTTTTTTTTTTTTTTACCCCATATTTGTGTGTCTGTGATCTGTGTCTTCACTTTCAAATCATACAACTGAGTACAGGGATGTGGGCGGAGATAAGGGGTAAGTTGAAAACAGGGATTTTCTAAACACTGCGGCCTCAGTTGCAGGCACACTACAGGATTATCTGAATCAATCAAAATACAACTTTGAGTGAACAATGATGAGGAAACATTGTTATTACCTGGTTAAAAGCAAATAGAAGTATATTATATGTACATTTAGAAGTAGTTTTACACTGTTCATACCTTTTCAAATATAAATGTTGTACACAAGCAGATATTCAAAAGGTTGAATTAACCAACTGTGTTTATTTACCTATTTACGTGTAGAAATTCTGCTTTACATACATTTTCTGGGGTGGAAATATAATTGACTAATAATGAGGGGAACGTTGTGCACCCCAGCTTGAATTTAATCTCCAATGTGTTGTTTATCTGTTTATCAATATATTTACCTGTTATTTATGGCTATAGTAATTTAGGAAATGAGTGTTGTCATGTAGTATGGTCCATGACCCAACAATACTTAAGTAATATTTCGATAATACTTTTACTTGTGTATATTTACTTCTATACATTGAATTATTATATACTAATCATGAGTGGTACAGTGCTGGTTGTGGGGTAATTGACCATTTACAGTAGAATGCAGTTGTAGTAGTGGTAGTGGTAGTAGTAGTAGTGGTAGTAAGTGGGTAGTAGTAGTAGTGGTAGTGGGTAGTAGTAGTAGTTAGTAGTAATAGGCAGTAGTAGTAGCAGTAGTAGAATAGCAGTATTGGTAGTAGTGGTAGTAGTAGTAGTAGGTAAGTGGTAGTGTGTAGTAGTAGTGGTAGTAGTGGGTAGTAGTAGCAGGTAGTAGTAGTAGTATGTAGCGTAGTAGTAGTAGTAGTGGTGGTAGTAGTAGTGGTAGTAGTAGCAGCTAGTAGTAGTAGTGCGTAGTGGTAGTAGTAGTAGTAGTGGTAGTAGTGTAGTAGTAGTAGCAGTAGGTAGTTGTTGTATGTAGTAGTAGTTAGTAGTAGTAGTGGTAAGTGAGTGATAGTGCCGTGGTAGCTAGTAGTAGCAGTAGTCGTAGTAGCGTGTGGTAGTAGTAGTAGTGGTGGTAGTAGTAGTAGTGGTGGTAGTGGTGGTTGTAGTAGTAGTAGTAGTAGCAGTAGTAGTTGTTAGTGGTGATAGTGTGTGGATAGTAGTAGTAGCAGTAGTAGTAGTGGTAGTGGTGGTAGTGGTGGTAGTAGTAGTAGCAGTAGTAGCTAGTAGTAGTAGTAGTAGTAAGTAGTTAGTAGTAGTAGTAGAAGTAGTAGTAGTAGTAGTAGTGGTGGTAGTAGAATAGCAGTAGTAGTTGGTTAGTGGTAGTAGTAGCAGCAGCAATATAGTAGTAGTAGAGCAGCAGTAGTAGTAGTAGCTAGCGCAGTAGTAGCAGTAGTAGATGTGGTGTGGTGGTAGTTGGTGTAGGTAGTAGTAGTAGGCAAGTCAGTAGTAGTAGCAGCAGTGCAGTAGTAGTAGTAGTGTAGCAGTAGTAGCAGCTAGTAGTAGCAGTAGTAGTAGCAGTAGTAGCAGTAGTAGTGGTAGTGGTGGGGAGTAGTAGTAGCAGCAGCAGCAGTAGTAGTAGTAGTAGTAGTAGCAGCAGAGTAGTAGTAGTAGTAGCTGAGCAGCAGCAGCCGAGCAGTAGATAGTAGTATAGTAGTAGTTTATAGCAGCAGCAGCAGCAGCAGTAGGTTAGTAGTAGCAGCAGTAGTATAGTAGTAGTAGCAGCAGCAGCAGCAGCAGTAGTAGTAGTAGTAGTAGTAGTAGGCAGCAGCAGTCAGTGAGCAGCAAGCATCAGTAGTAGTAGTAGCATGCCGCAGCAGCAGTGTAGCTGTAGCAGCAGCAGCAGCAGCAGCTAGTAGTAGTAGTAGTAGTAGTGGTGGTGGTAGTAGTAGTAGTACCTTCCGTAAACATATTTTTCAGTGTGAGTTTGTGCGTCACAGACAAACTCATGTCGGGACAAGAGCAGAGTTCTCACGTTATCTTGAGCGTTGTGCATTCCTCCTTCTTTACACGTCTCACCGTATTTCCTGATCCTGCAGACGGCGTAAACAGTTCCTCGCAGACGTTCTCATAAGTGCACGCCTGATTGGACTCACGGCGACACGTCTTTTTCACAGTCGAGGAGAAAAAAAATGTCATTCCAATTATGAGAAGTACGAGTGTCAAAAGCAAAGTTCAGCAGCTGGAGCGCCTCCAGAAACACATGTAAACATCACCTTTTTCTGGACAATGACCACATACATGACCAAAGACTTGGTTAAGGATAAGTAACCACAAACATGAGTTCAGGAGTTAGTTAGGATTACAATGAAGTATACTGAATTACACTTGACAAACCATTCGTATTTTATGAATTAAGTCTGTTTTTTTTAGACTAATTAAGGTGTATTTATTATAGTGTTATTGGAATTTCATCTGTGAGATCATTTTGTATTATGTATTTTTAGATTCGATGTTTTGTTTTGTTACATGATTTATTACTTTACATCGTGTTACTAAACATCCTAAACCATGTACATGCAGACGTTCAATTAATGAAACATATTTTTCATGATACAAGTGAATGACCCACCCCCTGGAGATGCTTTGCCTTGAATGTTCCACAGTATAGCATTAAACTGATCTATATTATATTTATTCAATGTAGTCGTTTTTTCCTGCATGTATACTTAATGTGAGTACAGTAACCTCTCCGCAGATCTGACCTGTGACTGGGCCTGGAGGCGGAGTCACCTGTGGGCTCCAAGGGTAAAGGAAGATTTAACGCCATATTGTGGAACATTCCAGGCAAAGCAATAACAGGTCACGGAAACGGAGGTCACAGAGTTTTCATGTTTGGTCTCGTGTCTGGGTGGGTCGGTTCCATCAACACAAAACATCAAAGGTAAAATCATCCAGCAAAGGTCCTGACCAGGTCTTTTGATATCTGCTCAAATAAAATAAAATAGAATAAAATAGAATAAAATAGAATAAAATAGAATAAAATAGAATAAAAAAGAATAAAATAAAATAAAATAAAATAAAATAAAATAAAATTTAATTTAATTTAATTTAATTTAATGTGTTTTTGATTGAGTTCAAGTTTGAGCCAAAGAAAACACAAAAACATAATTTACGTATTCACATATTTTACAACAACAGAAAGCACATTTCTCAAACAGAACTGGGAGGGGAAAAACTAAAATGAAAAATAATTTGTGATAAAAGATCAAAATGTTTTGTTATCTTGTCTTGTTATTAAAGCTTGCTCTTGTTCACGTCTGAATGACTGGAGCCTATTTTGACCAATCTGAGCCTTAAGGGGAAACGCTCAAAAGTGACTGCCAAACGTCCTTGTGATCATTATTAAATAGAACACACAACAAAGCTTTCAGACACAAAGACGGCTCAGTTTTGGTTTATTTTACTTGACTGATGCAGACCTGAAATGAGTCTGTAATGTCCCCCATGACCTCCTGCAGCCTCCAAAACAAGCCTCTGGAACAAACATGGCGGCCCTTTTCACTCGTTTGTACGTGTATTTTGTCCTCCTCGTGCTGTTCTTCCGCGCCGGCTTCATCCCGTCCTCTCGCTGCTGGGTTTGTGCTAATCCCATTACACACGTGTGAATAGCAGCTGGAGCAGAGAGGAACAGAGAGCCCAGTGTCCCGCCCGCTCACTACAAACTGACGGCCTAAAATCCCCTCCGAGTGATGTAGTCGTCAACAAACCGCCATAAAGCAGTGCATTATGGGTCGGACGCTGGTGTGCGCAGTTTATGGTTCTGTAGAAAGAGCTGGAGGACGAAAAAATGAACTCAAGTGTTCAGCCAGACAATTAACATATTAATAATAATACAGTTATTTTTGCTGCTACTTCTACTATTACTACTATTACTACTATTTCTACTATTACTACTATTACTACAATTACTTTTATTACTACTATTACTACCACTACTTCTACTATTACTACTATTTCTACTATTACTACTATTACTACTATTACTTTTATTACTACTATTACTACCACTACTTCTACTATTACTACTATTACTACTATTACTACTATTTCTACTATTACTACTAGTACTACTAGTACTACTATTACTTTTATTACTACCACTACTTCTACTATTATTACCACTACTTCTACTATTACTACTATTCCTTTTATTACTACTATTACTACTATTACTACTATTTCTACGATTACTACTATTACTACTATTACTACCACTACTTCTACTATTACTTTTATTACTACTATTACTACTATTACTACCACTACTACTACTATTACTACTATTACTACTGCTACATTTACTTCTATTAATATGACTACTGCTACTATTACTCCTATATTACTACTACTACTGCTATTATTACTACTACTATTACTACTTCTACCACTACTATTGCTACTGCTACTGCTACTACTACTACTACTACTACTACTACTACTACTACTACTACTACTACAACTGCTACTACTGTAACTACTACTACTACTGCAACTACTGCAACTTAAAAGCCACCATTTTTGCAGTGTATCTCCTTATCCCACCTCTTGATATATTTAGATATATTTTATTTTACTTATACATAAATGTTTTGCACCTTATTTAACATGTATTTGGCTGTTTTTGATATTCCATTCATTATTTTGTATTGTGATATCACTTTGTTTCTATATAACTCACAGAAACATCAGAAATCACAGAAACATTTACACAATGTAGCATTCTCTAATAATAATCAGATAATCAATAATTAGATCAGATTTTTTTTTTTCATTGATTCTGATTTCTTGTTGTATTTGTATCTCTTTTCTTGTCATTGCTGCGTTAGTTTGCACTTTTTTTTTTTTTTTTTTGCATCATTTTCCTTGTCAAAATGTGCACAGGTGTGAACAACCAGAAATGAATCAGATTACTCATATCAGATGTTACTGTTTACATAGCATTTCAATAATCTGATCACTCCAGTAATCAGATAATGAAAGAGGGAGCGAGGTGTTTTCTCAATATATAATAGTTACGTAACGTATCGCATAATAATTTGACTGTGTTGCATTGAGTACAGATTGGAACCCGTAGTGGGACCAGACTTGATTTTATATTGAGTCAGGATCATGGTGTGTACAGTATCCTACACGATATTGGCAACTTTACTTTACTTCCAAATCTTTTAGAAAAGTCCCCGCAGAAAGCGCACCTTGCCGTTGCTGTCCACTTTGCAAAAATGTTTCTACACATCTTGTTTTGCCGGTTGCTTGTTGTGAAGGCGGTCGGTCGGTCGGTCGTTGGGGACACAGTTGACGGCACAGACAGACAGAGCTAATGCGGTTCCTGAAGACTTCAAGCGCCATGAAAATAAACAAGAGTTTGATCACAAAGAGCCCATTCACACACTCGCTCCCCTCCCCCTCGGGGCTTGGACCAGATCTGCTGCTGCTGCTGCTGCTGCTGCACACATCACATGGACCTATCAGACTGGACTCGTGTAAGAACGCCGTCACGAAACAAGCTGACATTGAACCAAAGACCCAAAAAGTTATAAACACTTACCGGTATTTTTTTATTTTATTTTTTTTTACTAATTTTGGGGAAAGTTCTTGGATCGGAGTGTGTGCAGATGAAGAATTAATTCAGTTCCATAATACAGAGCACCTGTTTATGGTCCAATCAGAGTACTTGGAATACTTTCACGACGAGTAGCATTATAGTATACTGAAAGATAATTGTAGAATAGTGTGAAAACGTGGCAAAGGGTTAAAAACAGCGTTGTTGTTTCACCTTTTGTTATGCATTTGTTTAGTAAATGTCACAAGAGGGGTTGTTTTCTATTGTTCCTATTGTTTTCACGAAATCTTACTAACTTTGAAGTCTAAATTGCATGATCAAGTATCATGGGTTAATTCTATTTATTTATATTTTTATTTCATTTCTTCTTATTTAATTTAATTTAATTTAGTTTTTATTTGATTAATTTCCATAAAATATAAAATACATTATCAGTGACATAGACAAAGAAGAGCTCAACTAAACAATAACTGTACCAGAACACACTTACTCAAAATGTGTAGTCTAAATACATTTTTTCGTTACATGCTTATACTTAATTCCCTGTAAAAACTGTAAAGGGCCATTTTGTAAACTATTTGTAAAATGAAATCTAGTTGTATATTTTTATACAAACGAGCTAAACATCTTCAACATTTATAACCAAATCCACAAGATTGTGACTAAACTGCATTTGGACTCAAACTGGGTTAAAACTAGGACCGGAAAAGGACAAACGTGAAGTGCGGATGTCAAGATTATTAGGTTAATCGATAATCGTGATATTTTCTTTTTTGTTCAAATCATCGTCCAAACAATAGACCTAAATGTAAATAACTTTTCTGTTTATCTGTCTGTTTTTGTAAAATGTAACTTTATTTTGTCTTTTGTGCAGTTCGTCACATGCATGCACTTTATTAAGCATTATATCTGCTTCTGTTTTTCCCAGCACAAAACAAACAAAGTCTAAACTTAGCTGACTGGCTTGTGCGCAGAAGACAAATGGAGATAAATGTGTCGTTATTTGGCAAATAGCTCAGAACCATCCCCCCCCCCCCCCCCGCCGCGCCCTCCCCTGTTGGTAACGCTCCCGTATCGCATCATCTCGATTATGGCGAATTCCTCTCCGGGGGGGTTTTGAGCGACCGGACGGAGACACAAACAGCCACTCATCTGACCTAGCCGGGGCACTGGGCTCAACATATAACCCCCTTTTTTCTTCCCACATAAGCGCTCATACTGTACACTGTTGGATCCTCCGCTTTTGTCGGGACATCGCATTCGTGTTGGGGGTCTAGACCCGTACTAACCTGCCTTAGCCCACGTATCCATATCGTGACTTCAAACCGTTTTCGCAGTGATGGGTTTACTGAAGGGGTCCTGGTTTTTGGTCGGCAATCCAAAAGCACACATTTGAAACTCCAAAAAAGGTGTCACAATGCCAACACGTACCTGTTACTGGTTTAGTCCTGACTCTGGGCACCAGCACGGAGGCCGCTCCAATGTTTAGTCCGCTCTGCCCAAGCAGGAGGCCGGTCCATGTTTAGGTCCCGCTCTGGCACAGCAGGAGGCGCTCCATGTTTTAGTCCCGACTGCTGCACCAGCAGGAGGCCGGTCCATGTTTTAGTCCGGACTTGGCACCAGCAAGAGGCCGCTCCATGTTTAGTCCCCGACTCTGGCACAGCAGGAGGCCCGCTCCATGTTTATCCCGACTCTGGGCCCAGCAGGAGGCCGGTCCAATGTTTAGTCCTGACTCCTGGCACAAGCGCCATGTAGTCACTCTGGCACGGCAGGGGCCGCTCCTGTTTAGTCCCGACTCTGGCACCCGGCAGGGCCGCTCCATGTTTGTCGACTCGGCAGCAGGAGGCCGTCCATGGTTTAAGTCCCGACTCTGGAAGCACCAGCAGGAGGCGCTCCATGTTTAGTCCCTCTCACGAGCCTCAATGCGACTTGGCACCAAGCAGGAGGCCGCTTCCATGCTTTAGTCCTGACTCTGGCACCAGCCGGAGGCCGCTCCATGTTTAGTCCGACTCTGGCACCGAGCAGGAGGCCGGTCCACATGTTTAGTCCGACTCTGGCACCAGCAGGAGGCCTCCATGTTTAGGTCCGACTCTGGCACAGCAGGAGGCCGGTCCTGTTTAGTCCCGATGCTCTGGACCAGAAGAGCGCGCTCCATGTTTAAGTCCCGACTCTGGCACAGCAGGAGGCCGCTCATGTTTAGTCCCGACCTCTGGCACAGCAGGAGGCGGTCCATGTTTAGGTCCTGACTCTGGCACAACACGGAGGCGCTCGCATGTTAGCTCCCGACTTGGCACGCAGGAGGCCGCTCCATGTTTAGTCCCGCTCTGGCACGGCAGGAGGCCGTCATGTTTAGTCCCGACTCTGGGCCCAGCAGGAGGCGCTCCATGTTTGTCCGGATTCTGCACCGGCAGGAGGCCGCTCCATGTTTAGTCCTGACTCTGGGCAACCAGCAGGAGGGCCGCTCATGTTTAGTCCTGATCTGGGCAGCCAGCAGGAGGCCGCTCCATGTTTATGTCCGACTCTGGCACCAAGCAAGAGGCCGCCTCCATGTTTTAGTCCCAACTCTGGAACCAGCAGGAGGCGTGCCATGTTTTAGTCCGACTCTGGCCCAGCAGGAGGCTGTCATGTTTAGTCCCGACTCTGGCACCCGGCAGGGGCCGGTCATGTTAGTCCTGACTCTTGGCACCAGCAGGAAGGCCGGTCATGTTTAAGTCCGCTCTGGCACCAGCAGGAGGCCGCCCATTTTAGTCCTGACTCTGGCACCAGCGGAGGCCGCTCCACTGTTTAGTCCCGACTCTGGCACCGGCAGGGGCCGCTCCATGTTTAGTCCCGACTCTGGCACCAGCAGGAGGCCGCTCCATGTTTAGTCCCGACTCTGGCACCAGCAGGAGGCCGCTCCATGGTTTAGCTCGCCGATCTGGCACCAGCAGGAGGGCCGCTCCATGTTTAGTCCGACTCTGGCACCAGCAGGAGGCCGCTCCATGTTAGTCCCGACTCTGGCAACCAGCAAGAGGCCGCTCCATGTTTAGTCCCGACTCTGGCACCAGCAAGAGGCCGCTCCATGTTTAGTCCCAACTCTGGCACCAGCAGGAGGCCGCTCCATGTTTAGTCCGACTCTGGCACCAGCAGGAGGCCGCTCCATGTTAGTCCCGACTCTGGCACCAGCAGGAGGCCGCTCCATGTTTAGTCTCGACTCTGGCAACCAGCAGGAGGCCGCTCCATGTTTAGTCCCGGACTCTGGCACCAGCAGGAGGCCGGTCCATGTTTAGTCCTGACTCTGCACCAGCAGGAGGCCGTCCGTTTAGTCCTGACTCTGGCACCAGCAGGAGGCCGCTCCATGTTTAGTCCTGACTCTGGCACCAGCAGGAGGCCGGTCCATGTTTAGTCCTGACTCTGGCACAGCAGGAGCCGGCCCGTGTTTAGTCCCGACTCTGGCACTCAGCAGGACGGCCCGGTCCATGTTTAGGTCTCGACTCTGGCACAGCCAGGAGGCGCCGTCCATGTTTAGTCCGACTCTGGCACAGACGGAGCGCGGTCCGTGTTTAGTCCGATCTTGGCACCAGCAGGAGGCCGGCTCCATGTTTAGTCCTGACTCTGGCACAGCAGGAGGCCGGTCCATGTTTAGTCCGTTGACTCTGGCACCAGCAGGAGGCCGCTCCATTTTAGTCCTGATCTGCACCAAGCAGAGGCGGTCCAATTTTAGTCCTGACTCTGGCAACCAGCAGGAGGCCGGCCCGTGTTTTAGTCCGCGATCTGGCACCAGCAGGAGGCCGGGTCCATGTTTAGTCCCGGACTCCTGGCACCGAGGAGGCCGCTCCATGTTTAGTCCCTGACTCTGGCACCAGCAGGAGGCCGGCCCGTGTTTAGTCCGACTCTGGCACCAGCAAGGGGCCGCTCCATGTTTTAGTCCCGACTCTGGCACCAGCAGGAGGCCGGTCCATGTTTAGTCCTGACTCTGGCACCAGCAGGAGGCCCGGTCATGTTTAGTCCTGACTCTGGCAACCAGCAGGAGGCCGCTCCATGTTTAGTCCTGACTCTGGACAGCAAGGAGGCCGGTCCACTGTTTAGTCCTGACTCTGGCACCAGCAGGAGGCCGGCCCGTGTTTAGTCCCGACTCTGGCACCAGCAGGAGGCCGGTCCATGTTTTAGTCTCGACTCTGGCACCGAGCAGGAGGCCGGTCCATGTTTAGTCGCGACTCTGGCACCAGCAGGAGGCCCCGTGTTTAGTCCCGACTCTGGCACCAGCAGGAGGCCGGTCCATGTTTAGTCCTGATCTGGCACAGCAGGAGGCCGGTCCATGTTTAGTCCTGACTCTGGCACCAGCAGGAGGCCGCTCCATGTTTAGTCCTGACTCTGGCACCAGCAGGAGGCCGGTCCATGTTTAGTCCTGACTCTGGCACAGCAGGAGGCCGGCCCGTGTTTAGTCCGGACTCTGGCACAGCAGGAGGCCGGTCCATGTTTTAGTCTCGACTCTGGGACCAGCAGGAGGCCGGCCCGTGTTTAGTCCCGATCTGGCACCAGCAGGAGGCCGGTCCATGTTTAGTCTTGACTCTGGCACCAGCAGGAGTCTGGTTTAGACACTTTTGACTTTGGCAATGTTTTTTAGATGGTAAAAAGCTTGCTGATGTGTTGATCTGACGTGGCTGTTAAAATTCAAATCTGAGTCCATTATTACGCCAGATTTCTTAACTTGATGTGTAGGTTTAGAGCGAGACTCTGGAGGTGACAGTTTACACTTTCTCTTTGTTTCTGTGGCCAAGACGATTGATTTCAGTCTTGTCTGAGTTCAGCTGGAGAAGGTCGTTTTGCATCCACACACTGATCTGTTGGATGCAGTGAACAGTGAATCCACCGGTCCATATTCGACGCGGTCAGTGAAACATAGATCTGAGTGTTGTCTGCATCATTGTGATCGGACACATTTTCTGCTGCGTATCCGACTGCCCTACACGGTAAGCACGTGGAGGTCTAATCAGGATTATGGTCTAAACATCAGGATTAATGGGTCTAATAGGATTATGACCTGGATTAACAGACAAACGTGACCACAAACGTATATTCAGAGTCGCTAAAACAAATGCAGCCGAGCGTAAATGCAGAGATTATCAGTGTTTTCTTTCGCATACGGATGCCCTCGAGGAGAGCAGCAGTTCTTGGGTGTGTCCCGGACATTTGCCCCCCCCCCCCCCTCATCAGGACTACTTACGTTCTATTTATCGACAGCACGTAGTCAAACAAGGCAAACACACGCTCCACATATGGTCTGTTTGGCAATACAGTGAGTGAAATGTAAATGTAGATGTTTCTGTGCTGCCGAGAGAGGCGTTTATGAAGCTTTTCAACAGATCGCCAATGGCCATTTGTGTGTAAACGGTGCCTTATTTAGAAAGCAAACTCGTAAACACTATGAATAGCAAACTAAAATGTAAAGCAGATCACATTTATGACCCTCGAAAGATAATATGGCGTGTTCAAAGGGTCAAGAACGATAACTGCATTTCAAAAAGACAAGCAACATATCATAGTAAATACGTATAAAAAAGAAAATGAGGCTGTGAAGAGAAAGGACCGGGATCTGTTTGTAATGTTCTACGGTTGTAATATTTGTGTATGTTATTTTATTGCAAATGTGTTTTAAAATATCAGTGTTAAGTTGAAAACTGTATGTCACTGATTTATTTTATATGTTATGAAATAAATAAAAACATGAAATAAACCTTTTAATACTGTAAGATTTGATTAAAGTAAAATTAGATCACAACTTTAAAAAGCTAAATACATTGACATTTAGTTATATATAGACAGTCACATCTTCTCTTCTCTTTGATTTGGTTTCCTTTTGGCTTTTCCTCAGTTGCCTCGAACATGCAAATACGTCGTGCAATAGTTTAGGTCAAATTTAACAAAAGAAAGACCATTTCATTTACAGAGTAAGCTTTGTGTTTTGAGTTCACCGCTGAAAACTGCTCCAAGATCTTCTCACGTGTGCAAAATGTCCTGTTGATCCACAGTTTGTATCTTATCTTTATTTGTTGCCATATTACAGTAATAAAGGCGTAACTGGACTGAGTGCCGGACCCTCTCAGCGCTGAGGGGCCTGTGTTTCTGGAGCTCGGCCCCTCAGAGTCTCCTGTTTGTTGTCGGGGTCATTGCCACAGCTGTAATGAGCCGAGGTGATCATTTAGTCCCCAGATCACTGTCCCATTCACCCACGTGTGAATGTATCTGAGGACGTCCCACTGGGCCTTTGTCACACAGGCTTTCACATTCACGGGACACGCCCACACACACTCCGCACGCCCTTTGCCCCCTCGTGGCTCCGCCGGGGCAAATACTTTATGGTTTACACTTTTACTTCAAACATACTTCCTCAACACTTAAAGGAGTGCTTTGGTAAAGAAAGTCACTGCATTCTTCAGTTTGAGTAGAAGAAGAACGGCAGTGCCTTTGGTACATTTCAACACATTTGTTTAAAGTGGGCGTGTCCAAACCTTTTTCCCAGAGCGCCGCAGATTGTAAGATAAGGCCACGGACAAGACAATGAAGTAAAACATTCACTGTGCCATTCGACTGAGCACCACAGCTGTTTGGAACGTTTGTATCATGACGTTTGTTATTCAAGTTATTTACGGGAGATCAGTCAAATTCACTGGCCACAGACGTGATCTGTCCTGCCTCTGAATACTGCCCATGTGCCCTTGGGCAAAACACAGTGTCTGTTACACCGGTGTGTGTGTGTGTGTGTGGTTCCTGGATGTAAAGCTCTTTGAATGGAAAAGGGTAGAAAAGCTTTATTTCATGTAACCATTTACCCTTTTTTAAGTAATGACTAGAATATTTCAAAATACACTATATTTTTATATTTTATTTTATTTTTCTATTTTTTATATACATACTTTTGGTCATTAGAGCCATTTCAGCTGGAAGCCAATGAAAAATGATCTGAGGGCCACATTTGGCCCCTGGGGCATAGTTTGGACTTCCTGATTTCAAGGTTCTTAAATGTAAACTATATGCAGTAACTTTTGTAGTGGATGGTCTGCCTGCCACAAGTAAGAGTAAAGGTACTTCAAAATAAAATTACTTGAGTAAGTACTAGTAAGTAATGTCACAGTACTTAGGAGAACTACCACTGAAGTACTAGTATCTGATTTATACTTTTAAGTTTAACTTTCTCATAAGCAAAATCAGTGAATTGACCACAAAAATGAGACTAAAAGTATTGTGTCAGAAAACAACAACAGAAGTACAATTATATCAAAAAGTTACTGAATTAAATGTCACTGAGTACTACTACATCTTTGCCTGGAATGTTCCACAGCATGGCATTAAAGTTATGCATCTCTATGTGTTTGTTTGTTTGTTTGTTTGTTTTTCTTCTTCTCATTTCGGTAGTGTACCCTTTGGAAATGGTAAATCAGGCAGTTACCGTTTGTCTTACTTGAGTAGTAGTTTCCCCAAATACTTGTATACACTTTTTCGGACCACTACTTTGTACTTCTGCTTCTGATAAACAAGTACATTTATCTCCAAAACCCACTGGGAATGGGTGTTTCTGTCTCCACGAACACGTCGCACTGAGCAGAAACACTGAGTAGACCTTTTAACCATCTTTAAAATTGGTTTTCTCCTCGTCATGAATTGCTCATCATTATTTATCATCGCTCGCCCCGTCAGCGCCGCCAACAGCGTCTCACATCCAGGCGCCTTTTCCGCACGGATCACGTTGAGTCCACAGTTGAGTGACGGCCGTTGGAGATGCTCCGAACTCGAACACAGGTGCTCATTAAAGCCACGGCGCGTTGGAGACACTTAGCCCCCGTTATTTTCTCCTCCGCTCTTTTCTTTGCGTTTAATGAAGTGCTCTCAGCTCCGCGGCCGTCGGAACAGCAGCAGGAACCAAGCGCAATCACTCGAGACCCAGGCTGAGGGAGACGGAGGAGTGGGCAGCGACTGAGTTTACATAAGAAACGACCGTGAGGCTTATGAAAGCAGGAGATGACCTCGTGTTCCCTGCAGCCTCTATTCTGTAACTTCATGTCCTCTTGCTCCACATCCATAAGTCTCCTCGTTGCTCTTTCTCCGGTTTCTCCTGCAGCGTCCTACATGTACTCTGATGTTCTCCTCTAGGTTTGTTGACGCTGTTTATGCTTCAGACCTCTGTAATTGCTGGGCCTGACCACGCGAAAGGGAAGACAAAGATCAACGTCTTCTCCGTCGGCACAAATAAACAAAAGTGAGATTTCTTTTCACAATCGCTTCTGAAATGTTGGTGCCATTAGTCAACGATGTGATTGTTGAAAGGATTTAAGCCTCTAGTTTCCCTCCTCTTTGGTCTCTTTGTTGGTCTCCTTTTTGGCCTCCTGGTTGGCCTCCTTGTATTCCTCCTCATTGGCCTCCTAGTTGGCCTCCTGGTTGGCCTCCTGGTTGGCCTCCAGGTTGGTCTCCTGGTTGGCCTCCTTGTTTCCCTCCTCGTTCGCCTCCTTGTTGGCCTCCTCGTTGGCCTCCTAGTTGGTCTCCTCGTTTCCCTCCTCGTATCCCTCCTTGTTGGCCTCCTCATTGGCCTCCTAGTTGGTCTCCTCATTTCCCTCCTTGTTTCCCTCCTTGTTTCCCTCCTCGTTTCCCTCCCCGTATCCCTCCTTGTTGGCCTCCTGGTTGGCCTCCTTGTTGGCCACCGGGTTCGCCTCCTCGCTGGTCTCCTCGTTTCCCTCCTCGTTGGCCTCCTCGTTTCCGTCCTTCGGTTTCCCTCCTCGTATGCCTCCTCGTTTCCCCTCCTCATCATCCTCCTCGTATCCTCCTCGTATCCCTCCTCGTATCCCTCCTCGTATGCCTCCTCGCTGGTCTCCTCGTTGGTCCCCTTGTTGGCCTCCTCGTTGGCCTCTTGTTTCCGTCCTCGTATCCCTCCTCGTATCCCTCCTCATTTCCCTCCTTGTTCCCTTCTCTTATGTCTCCTCGTTGGCCTCCTCGTTTACCTCCTCGTTTACCTCCTCGTTTACCTCCTCGTTTACCTCCTCGTATCCCTCCTTGTATGCTTCCTCGTTTCCCTCCTCGTTTCCCTCCTCGTACCCACCCTCGTTGCCTTCTCATTGGCCTCATCGTTGGCCTCCTCATTTCCTCCTCGTTTCCCTTCCTCGTATCCCTCCTCGTATGCCTCCTCGTTGGTCTCCTTGTTGGACTCCTCGTTGGCCTCCTTGTTTCCCTCTCATATGTCTCCTTGTTTCCTCCTCATTGGCCTCCTCGTTTATCCTCCTCGTTTACCTCCTCGTATCCCTCCTTGTATGCTTCCTCGTTTCCCTCCTCGTTTCCCTCCTTGTTGGCTCCTCATTGGCCTCCCTCGTTTCCCTCCTGTTTACCTCCTCGTCCTCCTCGTTCGTTGGTCTCCTCGTTTCCCTCCTCGTTTCCCTCCTCGTTGGCCTCCTCCTTTCCCTCCTCCTTTCCCCCCTCGTAGCCCTCCTCGTATGCCTCCTCGTTGGTCTCCTCGTTTCCCTCCTTGTTTCCCTCCTCGTTGGTCTCCTCGTTTCCCTTCTCGTTTCCCTCCTCGTTTCCCTCCTCGTTGGCCCCCTCATTTCCCTCCTCGTTTCCCCCCTCGTAGCCCTCCTCGTATGCCTCCTCGCTGGTCTCCTCAGCCCACTGCCTCTTCTCCCATAGAGTTACATCCCTTGCTCACCATCTGAAGTTCCGACATGATCTTATTCTGACCTTTTGGAACATGTTTTCTTCATCCTTGCTGATTGCATTTCCTCGGCGGGTCGTATTTTTGTACCAGTGAATCACTTGATTGTCAGGTTGTTGAATCAGCCATGTTTTTTGAGCAGTAATCAACGCGCCGTGGGTCAGCAAGTTTTCATCCAATAAGAACATCATATATGATAAATGACAGAGATGTTCATATTGAAGAGGCCGTGTGGTCTTCTGTGTAAGTTCTGAGCAGTTGTTGTCTTTTTCAGAGTAAACGAGCATTTCTTGTACATTTCAAAGTCTTAAAAGGACTGTTTTCTTGTTTGACCCGGCGAGATGTTTAAGTGTTAACGCAGCTTTAGAGATAAATGATTAGATCTTTGTACAATTACCGTTTACAAATTCAGCCCACTACCGTAAAACAGTCTTCTTTGTGCTCTTCGTCGGCTCTGAAGGTGAGTGGGACGCGAAGGCCGCTGTTTATAATGAGGATTTCACAATGAGAGAACATCATCAGCGCTGCATTATCCATGACAAACCTCTCCTCTGTCCTCTTAACTTCAGCCTGTCCTTGAGGACCCTTGAGTTGCCTCCTACGTCCTCATTTGCCTCCTCATCTGTTTCCTCATTTGCCTCCTTGTTTGCTTCTTCGTTGGCCTCCTCCTTTCCCTCCTCATTGGCCTCCTAGTTTCCCTCCATTGGTCTCCTCGTTTCCACTCCTCATGCGTTCTCCTCCTTTCCCTCCTCATTGGTCCCCTCATTGCTCTCTTCTCCTCATTTCTCCATTCGCTCCTCGTTTTCCTTCCTTGTATGCCCTCCTCATTGGCCTCCTCGTTTTCCCTGCCTTGTTGGCCCCCTTCGTTCTCTTCCTGCGCTGGGTCTCCTCGTTGGGCCTCCTCTGTTTCCCTCCTCGCTGTCTCCTCGTTGGCCTCCTCGTTTCCCTCCTCGCTGGTCTCCTCGTGGCCTCCTCGTTTCCCTCCTCGCTGGTCTCCTCGTTGGTCTCCTCGTTTCCCTCCTCGCTGGTCTCCTGTTGGCCTCTCGTTTCCCTCCTCGCATGGTCTCCTCCGTTGCCTCCTCGTTTCCCCCCCTCTCGTGGTCTCCTCGGTTAGGTCTCCTCGTTTCCTCCTCAGCTGGTCTCCTCGTTGGCCTCCCTTGTTTCCCTCCTCGCTGGTTTCTCCTCGATTGGCCTACTCGTTTTTTCATCCTCGCTGTCTCCTCGTTGGCTCTCCTCGTTCCCTCCCCTCGCTGGTCTCCTCGTTGGCCTCCTTGTTTCTCCTCCTTGTATGCCTCCTTGTATGCCTCCTCCTTTGCTTCCTCGTTTCCCCCCTCGTTTCCCTCCTTGTATGCCTTCTCATTCCTCTTGTTCCTTCCTCGTTTGCCTGCGGCCCCCTCGTATGCCTCTCGTACTTCGTCCTCCTCGTATGCCTCCCGCTTGTCCCTCTGTTCCCCTGCTCCTCGCTGGTCTCTTGCTCGCGGTCTCCTTCTTTCCCTCCCTCGTTTCCCTCCTCGTATCTGTCCCTCCTCGTTATCCATCCATCGGTTTCCTCCTAGTTTCTTCCTCCTCGTTTGCCTTCGTTTCTCCCCTTCATTTCCCTGTTTATCCCTCCGTCATGCCTCCTCGTATCTCCGTCGTTTAGCCGTTCTTCCCTCGTTTCCTCCTCGTATGCTTGTCCTCCTCTGTTTCCCTCTTTTCCTCTCGATTTGCACATTCCCTCCTCTTCTCCCGTCACCCCTTAGCCTCCTCGTTCTCCTCCCTCGTTTAACCTCCTCGTTTCCTCCATCGTATTGCCTCCTCGTTCCCCTCCTCGTTCAGCTCTCCCCACCTGCGTGTCCTCCCTCGTTTCTCCGTTTACCCTTGGATGCTCCCTCCTCCTCTTGTCTCCCCCGTTCCCCTCCTGTTGCCTCGTTTCCCTCCATCGTTTCCCTCCTACTGTTTCCTCCTCGCATGTACCCCTCCACCTCGTTCTCTCCCTTCTTTCCCCTCGTATGCTCCTCGTATGCCTCCTCGTTCCCCTCTCGTTTCCCCCTCGTTCTTCCCTCCTCGTTCTCCCCTCGTTCCCTCCTGCGTATGCCCCTTCCTACCTACGTTCCCTGTCTCCCCTCTGTTCCCTCCCGCTATTCCATCCTTCCGCGTATCACCCTCTCGATTTCTCCCCTCATTTCCTCCTCGTATGCTTCCTCAGTCCCCTCATCGTTTCTCCCTCGTCTCCTCCTCTATCGCCTCCTCGTTTCCGCCTCGTTCTGTCCTCCTCGTATCCTCCTCTATCCCTCCTCGTTCCTCCCCCGTTATCTCCTCCTCGTATTGCCTCCTCGTTTCCCTCCTCAGTGGCCTCCTCTCTGGTCTATCCTCTGCCCACTGCCTCTTCACCTGAGGGCTTAATGTATCATCACTTCCTCCTCTCACTGCCTGGCTCCTGATTTATCTCCTGAATACACGAGGACTTTAAAGTTTCAGTGTTCGCGTGTGAAGAGGGCTTGAGCTGACAAAAGATGAATGAAGCTTCGAAAATGATGGAAGTGAATTACATGTAAAGCCCACGTCTCTAAAGCTGCACTCGGGAACTTTTCTGGTTGGAGCTCTGCCTTGGTTTGTCGGATGACATAACCATAAACATATCTTACATTCATTCAATTATGGGTGTTGTCTTTGCAAAAAATGAATAAATAAATAAAGAATCCCTTGAAAAGCATCCATTCTTGTGAACAAAGTTGTCTCTCCACAGATCTGACCTGTAACTTAACTGCTTGTGAGATAAGTTCAGGATTCTTAAAAAGGCCCAAATTAATTCACAAAAAAATTTAACTTTTCAAAATGAGTCTTGATCCATCCTGTCTCTTTCTCCTTGTTCCTGGGTGTTCATTTCCGAAACAAAACTTAAATATTAAAATTTTGTTACTGATTAAATTTAACAAATCCATGAGTTTCAGATTTATTAAAAATAACTGTTACCAACAACTAACAAGTTAAGTTAAAACTAAATATTATACCTTTTGAATACTCAAATGTCTTAAAAATATGACAGAAAATCCATCTTCAGAATACTTATTTGGACTAACTGTATTCCGATACTCTTTCTTCTGGTGGAGTTCAGAATATAGTTACTTTTCTCAAATCTGAGGAAGAAACTGTGGTGTTTGAGCACAATTTAGGCTTCAAACTTCACAGAATTAGTGCGAAAAATAGTATAAAACGTCTTTTGTAGTGATAAAGGTTCTCTCTTGTCTTATAAATAAATGCATAACAGAGACAAAAAGCTGTTTTAATTGTGTCATGTTTTCGCACTATAATATAATGCAGCTCAACGTCAAAGTATTCCAAGTATTTACTCTGACTTCTGCAAGTAACAGAATACATTACAAAACACATTTCATAGCAGGTATTCAGTATTTTGTAACTAAAAACATGCAGCAAACCACTTGTGTTTGTTTTGTTTTAAGTCTCACATCGTAGTTTGGCCATTTTTTCAACTAAAACAAATCATTGCCTACAAAGCAAGATCCTGTATTATGTATTTTATTTCCTATTTTTTCTTTTGAAACCCTTTATTTCCCTCTTCCACATCAGTTTCTCTTGCTCCATCCTTCCCTCCACCTGTTGCTCCCTCTGCGTGTTCTGTTCTACGGGACACGCAGCACCCGGCGGCACCCTTGGGCCCCGGCGCCTCTGTCCTCACCGTAAACAGCACCCGCCGCCGTCTCCAGGGCAACACGGTGACGCGCCACCGGCAGAGCGCGAGGCGACAGACCGGAGGCGCTCGCGGCAGCTCACGGCGGAGATCGTCTATTGAGACGACGCGCCGCATCGTCACGTCACCGCGGCGTTTGGCCCCGCGCTTTTGGCCCCCGCGCGGAAATGGGGAAGCGCGTCATCCATGGATCTATTATACGGAGGAGGGAGGAAGAACAGCCGAAATGTGACTGACGTAGTGGTGTTTCCCAACCAAGGGTACGGGGACTATGGGCAAAAAAATAAGGTGCAAATAAATTGTATTTGATAGGGTGGCAACGATTAATTGTGACTGGTTGACTATTAAAAAAAACTAATAAATGTATTTCGATATTAAAAATTGTTATCAATACTGTACCGACTGTAAAATGTGTGCCAAAAAAACCCCCAAAAACATTTTATTAAGAAGACAGCAAGAAATATATAAAATAATAATATATTTTTTAAAATGACTGATTGTCATAAATATTGCACTTTATTAGTAAATATTCTCAACTCAGAAGTCTTCAGTCTGTGTTAACTGCAGCCCTATTCAAATATAAAATGTTCTTTGCACAGTTTGACTCCTTAATGATGTTTGTGTAATATAATTAAAGATATATTACTAATGACAAAAGAAGCAGCGGCGCATGATACAGATGACAGGAAACACTGATCTCACGCTGTTAAGTTTTCCTTTTATCCAGAGCCATAACACACAGGCCTTTATATTTGGAAGAATTATTCATTTTTGTGTCGTTGGACAAATCACTTCATCCCTGCTGCCAGTGAACAGTGCGCGAGTCTGCCCCAGGGCGACTGTGGCTTTGGAAATCGTTTATCACCAGCCACACATTAAACTGTGTTAAAAGCCCCTCTGGGCACGAGTCTTTAGGTTATAAGCTCTATATAACCAAAACGAATAAACAAACCGAATGAATACGATGCACATTATTGTAGAGACATTAAGCGCTGGGAAAATCTGTAATTTTTGTACGTAATCTAGATCTATTGGTGATTTAAAAGCTCCACCAACATTACTTGTACTGCTTGTGCCATATATAGTTCAGGAATGTTTGTTTTAGTTTATAAAATGTTCAGAGAATAAAGCAAAGTTGAAGAGAGTGAAATATACATGCAAATCAAAAATCTAAATAAATAACAATGAAAAAAATATACTTAAATCAACTAGAATATAGAGTTAAGATGCAAAAAGGTGTATAGAAAATAAAATACAACACTGTGCAAGTATAAAAATATAAATATGCAAGTGGCTCTGATCATGTTCATGCAGTAAAACGCGTGAATAAATGTCAGTAATTGGCTGTTTGCACTGATTGTTGGTCTCTCTCGTGCCATCCTGCGCCCGTTTCAACTTTTGTCATTTAAAAATCCTCTACATTTGAATCAGACACGTCCAGACACCTCACCAAGGAGCTGTCCGGGTAGTTTCTGACTTTACTTTGTTCATATCCTCTTCTGTTCTGTTGCTAATGCAGTTGTCACATACGGAATACAAAGGCACGTCTTGTGATAACGTTCCATATGTTTGTATGAGATTATCCACAGATGTCTTCTTCATTAAACCTATTATATATTTGTGACTCGCAGCTTCAGCTAAAGCGCCACTGTAGGCTGCCATCTGTGCACGCTTTTAAAATAAATAACACTTTAAAATACATTCCGTTTAGCATAACACCTCATTCTAATTCTGACTGTTGCTTCAGATCAGGAGGAGTTCTTTAACAATACTATAACAATAAAGTCGAGCTGTAAAAAAAACAAAAAACAAAACAACTTCCAGTGTTTTGGTCTTTCCAAATGCCCCCATGGAAACGTACACTGCCTAAAGCTGTTTTGAAAATATACAGTAGCTATGTAGGTCTACTGTATGCTGTACAAAAATAAGGGAAAAGGGATGTTTGTGTTTATGTTCAAGTCTCACAAATGTCAGTCAACAGTCGTGTTCCTCAAACTGAAGTAATACATATGGTAAAAGATGCATAGCGACAAGAAATTCTGCAAAATGTCACGCAAAATACCCATGTAATTAAATAAGACTTTTCGTTTGAGAAAAAAGGAGCAGAGGTGTTACGTTTTCTTGAATAACGTTTCATAAAATTGTGCTTCTCTGAGTAGTTTTTAGACACTATACTCCTACTTTGACTAATAAATAACAGTGTAACTTGAGTACTGTGAGTAAGTACACAGTTGTGACCTTTGTGTGACTACAGTGTTGTTTTGTAGATACTTTGACATCAACCTTCCAAAGGACTGAACATGGAAATGAGCCCTGTTGGCGCTGATCTTTACATATTTACAAGCAAAATGTTCATTAAAATGTGTCGTCCCTTTACAAATACGAAATAAAAGTATGTCGACATTATGAAATGATTTGTATGTTTGTGTTTCTTGCTTCCCTCCTTCAGATTGTATTAACTTTTTCTTATTTTTGTGGTCTGCCCTTTAAAAACTGTTTAAAAGAATAGTGCACAGAAGAGTTTGTGCACTATTCAATGTTTTATCCTTCCAGTGACATTAACATCAAACAGTTACTCTTACTGGAGTCATTTTTCAGACTACTACGTTGTACTTTTACTTGAGTGATAATATTATTTGTACATCAACTTTTTTCTTTTTTTACTCTTGCTTGTGTAAGTCCCGAATCTTCACTGAAAGAAAATAGTCTCGTAAATTCAAAATATTATTCTTATTATTTTCTTCTAATAAATGAACAAATCACAAACAAATCAGGCACTGTACAAACATCCAATATATGCTCAATTACGGTCAAATAAAACGGATTAAAATTGCAAAATAAAAACTAAATACAATGACCAGATATGTCAGCTCAAAATAAATGTGCAGGACAATACTTTAGACATCCAAATGATCCAGAAATGAGATTTAGATTTACGTTGAGAAGCACTTGAACAAAGAGGACCAAGTTCAAATTAAATACAAATTATTAAAAAAATAAAAATAAAAAAAGGTAGCCAACAGGTCATAGTAAAACTTATTTTCAAATCGGAGCTTGTTTTCCCCTTGTTTTCTCCATTTTTGGTGATTCCCCCCTTCCCCCCAGCCCCCCCAATGTTAAAAAACACAGAAGCCTTTTTCCCATTAAAACGTTCTATTGGCTCACTTTCTGCCCACACGTGGTCACTTCTTCTTTTTATCATCATCATCATCATCATCATCATCATCATCATCATCATCATCATCATCATCATCATCATCATCATCATCATCATTATTATTATTATTATTATTATCATTGTTGTTGTTATTATTATTATTATTATTATTATTATTATTATTATTATTATTATTATTATTATTATTATTATTATTATCATCATCATTGCTTGACCACCAGCACCATACTATGATAGCTCCATGACCAGCACTGGCTGAATCGAAAACTTCCAAAAACATAGACGATCTCTGGCAACAAGTGGGCGTTCGGTTCGTGGTTCGCTCCCTCCCTCCGCGGGTCAGCGTGGGCGGCCCCGTGTGGCAGGAGGAGAGCGAAACACGACACCGGCGGAGCGCACAGGGAAGGAAGAAGGGGGGCCGAAGAGCACCGACGCACAGAGAGAGAGAGAGAGTGAGAGGGGGAGAGTGGAAAAAGAAAAGTCTTGCGCGGAGAAAGCGGAGTTACTAGCGGCGACGCGGTTTGGCCACTTTTGTTCCCCCTTTTTTTTTGTACGCGCAGCTTTTCCCCCCGCGATCGCACCCAAAGACGAGGAGGAGGAGGATGTCGAGGCGGATGGAGCGGCGGCCGTGCGACACCGTAGCGACACAGTGGATGGACGCGTAAGACCCGCATTCCGCCGTCCACAACAGACCCCTCAAACTTCGCCCTCTCCAGCGCCATTCAAACCCGAGCGAGCGGACGCGTCTCCCCCCCGGACAACTTTCCTCCGCGCGCACGCCGTCGCCGCCGCTCTTTCTCTGGCGAGCTCGTGCCGCCGCGTAAAACTTTTTTCCCGAACACGCGTGGATGTGCGTCTCGCTGTTAGACAAAAAAAAAAAAAAAAGTAGAAGGAGAAGAGAAAGAAGGACTTTCTGCGCCAAGTTCGAGTGGTTCTGAAGTCGCCTGGCGCTTCTGAAAGGCGGCGGAGGAGGACGTTGCGGCGCCGTGGCCAAAGAGCGCAAAGTAAAGTTACGACTCGACGGGGGAAAAAAGAAAAAAAAGTGCCCGAAGCCAGCAGCCGAAGCAAGCAACAAAGATGAAAACCCCGGCAGATTCGGGTAAGGGCACGACTGCATGTTCGGGCACATTTAAGTCTGGCTTTGACACGCCCGCAATTGTTCTGGAGAGACGAAAACAACCGCACACAACGCACCTAGCCTGTGGTGGCTAACGCGTTAGCTCCACTCCAGGGAAAGTGTGACACGATTATGGCGCTGGTGCTCGGTCCCTCCGGCTCGTTTAAGGGGGTTAAAGTGCTTGGGTTTCAGGGGACACTGTGGCTGTTGACGGCAGAGTCACGAATGTGCGTGCGGTACTTTGCTAAACTTTAATTTCGCGAATTTGGTTAACTTTACGCACGGAATGGAACTGCTCTGAGCGCGAGCCGGAGGAGCTCAGTGTGTTGGCTTATCTGCAATAATGGGTCACCAAAACTCTTTTTTTTTTTTTTCCTTTTTATGGGGGCCACTTGACCTACATATTTAATTTAATGTGGCAATTTCAGATTTGGATTGGCTATCGTTGGCGTTATGCACCAAGTTAACTTTGCAAATGTATTAAAGAAAATGTTAAAAACAACCCACTTTGCAAAGGTTCTGTCTGTCACAAATCTAAAGTATTGTGAATGTTAGGAGTGTGCGTTTGTTTTACTGGACTTTGAAATATTTCAGAAGCGTAACCACAGTTGCTATTATTGTTTTAAGTAATGGCTGTTCATTGGCTACTTGCAAGATCCAGTTTACCTTTTTAAAGAAACTATAAAATATTAGTTTCATAGCCTAAATGCAGAGGTATTTGTGTCAGTTTTTGCTTTTTTTTTAATGCTTTAATCCCTCATTTCTTCACTGTTGATCTACTGTAACCTGTTTTGCCTGGTTCCTCTTTCCCGCAGAAGCCGCTCATGTTTTGTGTTAAGAGGCACATTTAAAGCACTTCTGCCCTCTGACCCCGGCTCTAACCTTCTTCACTTCTTTGTAGTCGGTGAAAACTCCTTAAGCTCCCTTCTGGGTTCGAGGTCTCTCTTAAACGCAGCCGCTTCGAATTCCTCTCATTTCCAGACCTGTTTGTGCCGTCGCCGAAATGAGTGTGATTTCGGGTGCCAGGGCTTGTCATTTGGCCTCGTTCGTGCTCCCGGGGAGGCTCTTAAATTCAGTTTAGTCAGAGGAGTGTGTGGTCATTTTTAAAGGGAAGGCACTGATCCAGCCTCCACAATGAGCTACAATTACAGTCAGACCTTTATCTCCCGAAGGGCAGCGCATTCAGCCAGCCAACGTTTTCCAAATTGTCCTGCAGATTACTCACGAGCCACTTCCTGTCGTAACACGCAAACGCGACAATCTAACTGCTACTTTTCATGGATGCAAATATTTGAACGTTGTTTGTTTACGGCTGCAGCGACCCAGATAATCAGAAGAATGGTTGCGTGTCGGCTCGCGCATTTGACTTGTAAATAGTCGTTACCGCATTTGTCAATAATCCGGTTGTTTGCGGTTGCTTTTTTCCTCCCTCCGTTGCACGACGGCGGCGGCGGCGGTTTGGTGTCATTTCGCAGGACGTGCAGAATGTTGTACACGTGACAGTTGACCAGGTCAGGGGTTGTCAGATCGGGACCCCCACAGCAAAATTCAACAGATTTCTGTAATCATTTCAAGTTTTAAGCCGATTAAAATGAGGTTTAATTGTGTTTAATTTCAGTTGTTTGTTGTGTTATTTGTGCCAGTTTCACTAAAGCAGAAACAGACAGACTAAATACAGTGTCATCATTTTAACGTTGCATCTTTTCGCGACCCCCCCAGTTTGGAAACCGCTGGTCAAGGTCTTTTTATGAAGTCTCTGTCCAAACACAGGACAATTAAAACTATCCCACTGCAACAGATTTTTAATGTCGGTGTAAAATATTGCAAAATGAGTGTCTTAGAATGAGGTTTAAAGTGCCTCTGACAGTTTGGACCAATCATTGAACTAAAATGCTAAGTTTTATATATTTCAAATGTTGCTAAAAATGATAAAGATGTTGTCCCAGAATAGCACATTGTTTTGCTTCATAATTTCACTTCCTGTTTGTACTTGATGACATCACACTCGGAAATTACTCAGCAAACACTGGGCAAAAAGATCCAATGTTTGCAAAAAGTAGTTTCTTTTGTGTAAATTCTGCATAAACTTTGTCTGGAATGAGTGTCCCTGGTGTGATGTCCACTTCCTGTAAATTTCTACAGATTTTTCCATTTTTCTCCACAAACAGCCACTCAGTTGGTGTACAACTACCATTTTTATATGTACGACAGGTATAAATGCACTTCTTTCAGTCGTGTATTGTCTTTATCTGAGCCAATTTCTCTCAAGCTGGAAAAATAAATAGATTAAATGCAGTGTCATCATTTTAACATTACGCATTGAGAACATTTTGCGACCCCCAGTTTGGAAACCGCTGGTCATAGGTCATTTATGAAGTCTCTCTCCAAACACGGAACGTTTAAAACTGTCCGACTTCTACAGATTAGTAATGTCAGTGTAAAATATTGCAAAAATCTTCTTCAGTCTTAAAATGTGCTGCTTTTGGCTCAAATCCGGCCCATTGTTCTCTCCAAATTGTTCTTGCCCAATTGTCACCATCTTTAAAAGTGTGAAACGTGGAACTAATTAATTTCAAACAGCGGTCCAAACTCGTTGCTCACTTAAGTAACATCAGCATTTTTTATTATTCACTG
Source organism: Chaenogobius annularis (assembly GCA_015082035.1). NCBI lineage: Eukaryota > Metazoa > Chordata > Actinopteri > Gobiiformes > Gobiidae > Chaenogobius > Chaenogobius annularis. Next base: position 102,986 of record BJKM01000744.1, read on the forward strand.
TGACGAGTTTCCTTTTTCTTAGCGTTTCGCAACTTTCAAATGGCAAAGCCCGGTTTTGCACGCCTACAACTGCCGTTACCGTGGCAATCGATGATAAACATTAAGAATATATAAATTATGAGATGATCACGGTGGTCTTGGTTTGAGTTGAAGAGGCAGCTTTTGGGATGTTTTAAATGGCCTCTTTAAAAAGAAATCGTTTTAATTGATGTGGATGCGTCTCGGCCGTTCGCTCTCGTACGACATGAAAGTCCCCTCAGGTTTTAAAAATACACGGTCAGTCTCGTGTAATTATCTGTCTCTCTGTAGTTTGATGGATGACGTGCAGGAAAAGCGCCACAATGGATCCTGGTAACGCTGGAAAATGTCTAAGTCTGAAAATATGTAGTTCCACCATCTGCATCCTCTGGTGAAAAGGCACAGAAAACAAGTAGTAAAGAGTCATGTTTTTCTCTTGATAATTACAAGTTTGGACGCCATTTTTTCCTGTTTAAAGGTGCACTGTGTAACTTTTCTGGTGCGGTCAGATGTTACTGTTTTTCCCTGGAATGTTCCAAAGTGTTGCATTAAACGTAAGGAGGATTATATTGCTGAAAACGTCACATTCCTACTCTGAAAAGCATCGTCCTTGCACAGATGTGACTGTGCCTTAGCGGTATCACCATGGAGACAGAAGTTAAACGCCATACTATTTAATATTCCTGGCAAAGCTGTAACATCTGCAGGAAAAAAGTTACACTGTGCAGCTTTAAAACGGAACAGAACAGACCTTTTGCCATTTTCCCCCCCCCTCAGAAATCTGATCTTCTCTACACCCTCAAGACCCTTTTGATTTATAAAGATCCAAAACTCACATCACGTTCCCTCCTTTGTCCAACTTGGGATGTCACGATTGTTTGGATTATCAGGTCACAAGATAACCACAACCACAGAATAATCAGGACAATTTTAAAACCAAAATTAAGTATTTTTAGTTCCATCTATCGTCCAAAAAACAAACCTAAACTGTGAACCTTTTTTATCCGGCTGTTTTTGTCACGTTTACTTTTTATTTTGTCTTTCAGAAGGTTTCATTTCATAAAGCTTGTCACAAACTTGAGGAAACAGTCACATGTCAGACCTCGTGAATGAAAGAAAATAAAAGATTTCACTGTTGTTCGGCCACATTCTCGATAATCGGGAATAATCGTTAAATCGGGATGTTTTTTTTCCCTCTCACAATAATCGAAACGCTACACGACCTGTCCCCCCCACCCTGACGTTCTCGTCTTAATCCTGTTCATCCTCGACACGGACAGAGAAAGCCTCAACATCTGCTCCCCGGTGTTTTTCACACTTTATAAATCAAACAAGTTGGCCTGTACGCTCCAACTTTCCACACCGTTTTACCGCAAAAAACACACTGGAACGTTTAGTGTTTTTGTCCGTTCCAAAGGTGTCGTTTCAGCGCGTTGCTCTATGATGTAACCTCGCTCGCTCGCACGTTTAGTTGTTGTCGTCCGCTCCCACACTGCCCCCTTTGTGCGCCCGTTTCCCGTCGCGTTTGGGAGCCCGGCTCGAATGTATGTGGGTCAAACGCCTATCAGGAAGCGAGGCGTCTGGCCCCAGCAGCCTCCCCAGTTTTCCACTCGTGTGTTGATACAAGGAGCTGCACGAGAGACGTCACAGCGGCTCCCTCCGTCCCGGGACACGCTCTCTCTCCGCTCTGAAAGGGCCCATACATCCTCTCCGCTGCTACTGTTTATGGGCTGCCGATGTTTATGCATTTCTAAGTGCTTGTGTGCGCGCGTGTGTTTTCCATTCGACTTCACCAGACCCCCCCCCCCCCCCCCCCAGCGTTTTTTTGGCTTTCGCCGCGACGCCGGGCTGCCCTCGAGGAAGACCGTTTGGCGGCGGGACGTTGACTCGCCGGTTTGACGTCGGGAACTCGGCGGCGAGAGAGGTTTTTCGCGGACTTCGAATGGCTGCGGTGCTCCGGTTCATTTCCACGGTGCCGGTTGTGTTTGCGATTTCGATTTGCAATTTGTCTTCGATGTCTGGAGATGGTTTAACTGACGGAGAGGCGGGAAATATTGGCGGACGTCATAGACCAATGGCCTGTTTGATGTGTTTATTTGTGATCGTTCAAATAGCGTGACAGTTTTAGAAGCAAAATTAAATCACTACACAAAAAGGTTAACGGTGCCAAGTTCTTTTATTATCTGTTTAGAAACGCTTTGCAGCTGTAATTGCGTATTAAAATGCCTATGACAGGTTTTTTACGATTTCCTGACTTTTATTTGGTGTATTTAGGCCTGTTGTACATATACATTTTAGTTTTACACCAATCGAGTAGGTATTTGTGGAGAAAACGTTGAAAAATCTGTAGAAAATGACAGGAAGTGACATCACACTAGGGATACTCATTCCAGTCAAAGTTTGTGCATAATTTACACACAAAAAAAACAACTTTTTTGACGCTCTAAACATTAATTCAACAAAATAAAGTCGCACTCATATATTTTAAAAACACTGACATCAGAGGAGTTTTTGCCCAGTGTTTGCTGCGTAATTTCCAAGTGTGATGTCATCAATTACAAACAGGAAGTGAAATTATAAACTTAAATAATGCGGCATTCATGGATATAATGTTTCTAATTTTTTTTATAGCAAAATTCAAAATCTATTTATCTTAACTGCATTTTAGTTCAATGAGTCGTCTGACCTGTAGGGGGGGCTTTAAAAACAGCACCCTTTAGGTAAACGTAGATTAGCGACGACTCATTTACGTCGAGCGTAATGAATTTGCTCTTGTACTTTAACTTCAGCGCAGCGGATTCAAACAAATATCAGACACCTCGATCGCAGTCACCGGGCGCGTGCGAACGTACAAACTCACCGTGGGACATCCGGGCCGCGCTTTTGAATGAGCGGGACAGTCTTTTTGAGGCCGCGCGCCGAAAGGCCGCGGCGGATATTTCGGTACAAGTCAATAAAGTTAAAGGGAGAGCGGGATTATGGGAGGATATATAAGTCCTTTTGTACTGAAGGGTCACTGCGCTTTTAAACTCGCAGCGTGCGTTTGACCCAATCAGCTGTCGGGGGGGGGGGGGAGGACATCTGACCTCTGTAATTACATCAACATCATTGTTATTGACGTTAAACAGTCTATATATATTTTATTTTTTTGTAATTTGGATTTTACTGGTGAACACAAAGGAGAGAGAACTGCAGACCGATGATGCGTTGCCCCGATTACAGATCAATCGGTTCATGTTTTGGCCCTTTTTACAGTATTAAATATGTCCGGTTTCTCAGCCAGTCATTTGAGCTTATATACAGATGGCGATGGCAATGAATTTCAGCGTGGTTCTAGTCTTAAATATCACTCTCCCTTCTCTGTATCCGTCTGGACACGTCTGACTTTCCAAACACATCGAGCACGAGCTGTCCTGGTGTTGGACTCATTCCTAAAATATTTTTGCACTTTGTAAAACCCTACTTACAACGAATACGACAGCCATTTAAATTCAGAGTGTGAATATTAAATACGTTTCCAATCAATAAAATGTATTTAAAAAGGCACAACGCATTTCTAAAAAGATGCATGGTCTTGATGTATTTGCACTGTGTTTTCTAATTATTACTTGTTTAGAGGGATGGTATCGGTGCTAAATATCGATCAGTTTTTGTCAAGAGAAATGGACGAAGGTTGCAAATTACAGGAAGTAGTGCTGAATTTTAAAAGGATATTCCTCTGTCGGCGTCATCAGTGCACAACATGTCAACCGAAAGGACGATTTTCACACAACGAACGACACTTTTTAAAACATTCAGTCGGCGAAATAAAAGTGTTTTCCGTCCATATTTATTCAAGCTGGCCACGTCCGACCAGGAAGTGAAACGACGGAAAACTGGGCACAACTAAACGCGACATAGAATTGTTGTTTTTTTACGAATGCGTGTTAGTGAAATGTGTTGTCTGCTTCTGAATCGGCGCTTAACTGCCCCGTATGTATGTGTAACGAACAGTATTTGGAGAAGGTCTGCGCGGTGACGTCGGCAGTTCTCCGTCCCCCGTCGCTTTCCCCCTCCTCCCCACGGCCCCGCTTTTCCTGGAAGTGTGTTTGCACAGTGGCTTTAGTGACCCGTTCGGAGGCGGGTGAGCGGTCGACAGGCGCTGGGGACGCGACATGCCGGTCACACAAACACAGGAACGCTCGTTTGTGCGTGAGCGTGTCTGTGCCGAGTGGTGCTCTTTAAACACATCAACACACACACACACACATCTTTACACACATCTACAGTCCCGTCACGATAGGCCTGTCTCAATCGTTTATTTGTTTCTATTGTTTTTGTTTGATTTTTCTGAGTATAAATCGAAATTGAGAGGCAAAAATGTGGCCGTAGGTTTACACAATCGCACCACACATTATTTTACACATTCTGCTATGTTTTTTGTTATTATTTATAAGTGAAAAGATCATTTGCGGGCTTTAAAATCTAAATATCGTATCGTTTTACTCACAGTTGGTGCAAAATCAGAACATGGAGTGCATCTTCCGAGGAACAATTGTGACATTATCAACTTTTTTAAAATTTATTTTTTTAACAAATCTCCCGCTTCGACTCACCATTAAAAGCTTTTACGGGCAGAATAAAAACGCCGCACTGGGAGTCGTTCAAGGGTCAAGTACCTGAATTATCTCCCGCTTTAAATGTTACAGACTTGTACAGTTCCGTATGACCGTTTCAGATGGATCGGAGCGAGAGAGTGAGAGTGGTTGTGTTTTTTTGTGTGTTTTTTTTTTTTTTTGGAGCTGGACGAAGCCGACGTGAGTTCAGAGGAGGTCGAGTGGAACCGGCGCTCGCTCCAGTGAACAGATAAGGCCATAATCTGAGAAGCACCTGACAGACGGGCTTTCCGCTTTCTCTCCGCAACAGGCATCGTTACCATTTAAAACATTTATCGCCAGAGACGGCTGGGACAAAGATTTCACGTGCAACAAACTCCAAAAACCAATCATTTGACTCAGCTCAAACTTAAGACAAACTTTAATGCTCCACAAACGGAAATTGCTTGCAAACAGTAGCTCACAACTTATAAAATAATGACAAAAAGCATGTATTTTGCACAAAAATGACCAAGATAATCCAACTTTATTAGTAATGCACTTTAAAAACAACAAAAGTCGACCATATATGTCTTTAACCAGCCCCGTATTACTTCCCTGAACTACAAAAGACTGTAAACTTGATATGGAAGAGCAGAATTTGAGGATTTGAAGTGACTTTTATTATCCTTCTTCAAATACAAGTAAGTTTAAAGTGAGTAGAATTAAATGTTACTGTAGTTCTTTCCTCGTTTGCTTAGTTGACTGAGAGCGATACTTTCATGATATTTTGCCTTGTGTGTGAATTCTAAAGCGAGACTCTGCTCCCTCCTGTCAAACACAACTCTAAAATAGTTTGCCCGCGACGATTTTCCCGTAATATTGAGATGAAATGGCCCGACGCGCGTGCGACTGTTTGGTCTGGAATCAGAAGGTGAGGAGCGTTGTGGCTGTTTCCACTGGATCGTGTTCACAGTTTAACAGTTAAGAGTTGGGAAATATGACAGTTTCACGAAGATGTAATGGTAATCGCCAACTCAATCGTAATTGCACGATATTTGTGATTATTAAATTGCAAAGACTGATGCATATTAATGACTGTGTACCAAGTAGGACTCTTATCGTGAACAGTGTAGGCTTTGCTGCGTTTTTGTTTTAATTTATTGTTTTGTCCAATGTTTTTATCAATATCTTATAAAATAATAAAATTTAAAGAAAAGAAAATAAATGTATAAAAAATAAATTGCCCAAATGATTAATCTTATTGTTTGGGATCTTTTTTATCTGGACAATACAAACTCTAAAACCCTTTTCCTAACACAGACAGTGGCGTTATTAAATCAAAATGTCCAAAAAATAATTTACAATGTGTGATTTTGATCAATAATAGACTTCATGAAGCCTTTAGTCACCGTATTTCAACCTTTTAAGAAATCTGTTTACAATAAAAACCATTTTTTGACTATTCAACTGACCAAAAAATAATAAAAAAAATCAATGTCAAACCAAAGCATGTATATCACAATTTTGATTTAGTCACAATTCATGAAAACTGACTTCATCCTTTTAGCCTTTTAAGAGGAAACTAAAATCCTCTGCTGCTTCCTGTCGCTCAAAAGAATGTGTCACGATTCGATTTTATCACCCTTCGCTGTTTAATCTCGCATCCATGGTGTACAACCTGTTTACGCTGTAGTTGTAACCTCCACAAGCATGGACTGAAATGCACAGGATTCTTGTTTTCTCTCAAATGGCGTGTTCCTGGACGTATAAATGGCGCCCCCACGATGCGACACCACAAATGCACCCCTCAAATGTAATAGTAATCGCGCGTTTAGTGAGAAACCGTCGTCCTATAGTCTTACATTCGTCCGCACAAATGAGCCGTTTAAGGCTGCAGACCGGGCGTGTCCCTCGTGGGCTACTGTATTATTGCCCTTTTAAACAAGTGTGACAAGTTGCAGTTAAAGCAAAATTTCCTCCCAAGTGTTTTTGAAGTAGTCTATTTCAGCAAAAGTGGGAACAATTTGCCAGCGCTTTCCCGGTAATAAGAGAGGCCGAGGTGGGCGCGCGGCGTCCAGCTCCAAAACATTAAAATGCCCAGAGTTAACTGTGGTATTTATTGGCCGTAACTGTGGAAAGGAGAAAAGGGAAAAAAAAAAAGACGAGGCATATGGGGACCACCGGGAGTCGAGAGGAAAGCCCTCGCAGGACGTCCCGCGGCGGGGAAAGGGGACACCGGCCCCGGGGCTTTGCGCTTGTTTCGTTTGGGCTGAGTTTTCTCAGATTTTCCCCTGATCCTCAAACCAGTTGGAATTCACCCCGCGGGAGCCGAGCTAAAAATACAAGCGATATCGTTAACTGTTTTTCTGGCGTCTTCGTGGAAACGCAAACGCACACACTGACGGCCGAATCGAGAGGAGCAAATGAAAGGTTTGGGCTGAGAACCGGGCTCGGCAGAATAGAGCGGAGTCGTCAAAACTTGATACCCAGATACCAATCGCTAAACTGAAACTGAAATTGTAACTGAATAAATGGGAGAAAATAAGACCTTTTCCGAATAGTTTCACACTGTTCTTACTCTGTATCATAACTAGTATTAGACCACATGGTAATTTTGAGGGTTTTGATCGACTAATCGTAACTTGTTGACTATAAAAAAGTGATCTTAGTCGTATTTTGATGATTGTTTTCTGGACTAGAGACTCTAAAACATATACGAGAAGACCTTTTCATAACATTTATCTTTTATTTAACAGCATTTATCACATAAAAATGTCCAAAACGAATCAACAACTTATTTTCATCAATAATACACTTTATTTGTGAATGTAGTTTATCTAAAAGCCCTCAGTCGCCATAGTTCAAACTTTTATTTGTTTAAAAATGTATTGAAAAAGAAATAATCGCTGACTATTCGACTACTAAAATAATAGTTTCTTGCTGCCATAATTTACTTGCGTTGAAAAGTACATATTTGTCGAAGATTTTTAACTACAATTGTGGCATTGAAAGCATCAAACATGAGTTCAGTATTGCCACAGCTTTAGTGTAATATAAACCGGTCCACAACTGCATGGTCTCTGTCCACGTGTAAACCGGTTTGCAGGCTGAAGTTCAAGGTCGGCCCGATCCTGATGTAATCTAGGTCAATGAGGGTCATAAATCGGTGGGGCCGTGTCAGCAGGCGCTTTCGCTTCTCACCGGCGAAGCGCGTGTAAAACATTTATCCACTGCACGACACTGGGGGTCGTCACGGCGATTTGAGTTAAAGTGAGACGAGTATTTTACATCATTGACTGTCGCTTGTGTCCAGATTGTCAAACTGGACACGGGACTGGTGTGGTCACGATGCAACATTTCAAACAGATAAAACTTTCAAAAATAGATAATAATATAATTTGAAAAACACAAAATATTTCTCCTTTTTTTTACCTGCACGATTTTATTTTTTTACTATTTTATTTTTCATTAGAACAACAAAAACTAAGCCACAACATATGACAGCAAAATGCAAACCTGCACTATGTTAACGTACTTTTTCACACAATAAGTTTAATTATGCTGTAACTTAAAGTAAACTAAACCATAACAAAAATCTGTTTTTTTTCTTCATGTTTTACTTTCAAAAACAGAACTTTCTGTTGTTGCAGTGTTTTTATTGTGTGTGCAGTGTCTTTTCCAGCATTGGTGAATGGGATCTACAGTGCGGTCTTAGTTTCCTTACGTTACCATGCGGTTTTATGCTAAACTAAAGGAAAGGTCACAGTTTGTCATTTCTTTTTCAGTATCGATACTTGTTCAAATGAGCGTCTAGTTTCGATAAAAGTTTTAGTATCGATTCGTGTCATATTTTCTTAGTTTTGTTGTTGTCGTTTGTAATGGACTTTCTTTTAATCAGCCTTTGTGGTTTTGACAACCGAGCAAATTCGATCCAATTTCAGTTTAGTTGTGAACCATTTCTTACCTAAATCTAACTTGAACCAGGACGAAAACCTTTTACCTGAATTTGACTAAAAGCCCCTGCACCGATCTAAACCGGGTCCCATGTCGTACAAATGAGTGATGTAATGTTATGGCTGAAATCAGAGTGGCTCGTGGGAATGTTTTGTGCTTGACCTTCACAGTAAAAACCTCTTAAAAACCTCTTAAAACCCTCAAATCCGCCCGTGACTGCTCTTCTGGGTTCAGCTCGTCCCTGTTTTACTCCTCGTTTGTGTGCGCAGGCTTTTTTAGAAAACTCTGTTTGCTTTGGGCTTGTTGCACATGAACATTTCACACCTCAAAACCGCACAAGTGCATTTGTGTTTCCGCTCCCCGGCTGCACCTTCGGCTGTCTATAATGGAGAACGTTCAGGGCCTTTTTTAAACCTCGCGCTCGCCGGACTAAACGCGAATGTGAAGCCGAGTTGGGTTTTGGCCCCGGATGAAAGCTGGTTGGCGATGGATGGATATAAAAACAACGAGTCGTGATTCGATCCTTGGGAAAATGTACTTTATTGGAGATATTATCATTCCACTTCGATTTTCTGGCTCCCTTTTTAAAACCCACTTTCCATATTTAACTGACATCGGATCAAACTGGCGTCGGTGTTACGTCTTTATAACACAGAATAACAGCATTTTTTTATATGCATGGTAGAAATGGAGGATGGAAAGAAATGAGGGTTGTTAGAAGTGTCGAAAATCTGATGCTAAATGATACAAGAACGAGTATCAAAACTAGATAATCATTTGAGCAAATATCGATACCAAAGAAAAACTCATAAACAGGACAAAACTTAACTTTCCTGAGCAGTTAGAGCTGCAGTCCGGTGATTTAGATCTGCGATTTCTGTTTTACTTAATTGAAAAAATGCTGTTCAATGTTCACATTTCAAACGCGTCCAGCAGAGCGGACAAAAAGACCATTTCAGAACGTGTTTGTACAGATCGGAACCACAGTGTCGCACAAGATGTTTAGCCGTTTGTGGAGGAAATGATGATGGTTCTTCAAAAAAAGATTGGAGCATTCGGATTTTCTAGCGTCAATTCTGACTACACTTTCTGATTAATTGTGCACATCGTGTCCCGCTTCACTTCCGCCTCCATTTTGAAATTTAGAACGTTATTGATCACGCACTTTTAAGCGACTGTTGCCTGGGTGACTAAAGACATGTTCTACTGATCAATTGGTCAACTAAAGTGAACAGTATCGTGGGAAGTGAAACACAACGCTACAATCGCACAGACGTTCATGTTAAAATTGCAGTTTAAAGAGAAAAGTATTAGGAAACTCTGTAGTTGGAAGTAAAACGCGGACTAAACGCCATCGACGGTCGGTTAACTGGCTGAACGACTAAACTCCGGCGCCTCCAATGCCGAGTAGTTTGTAAAGTCGGCACTCGGACGTCAGACATTTCACTCTGTCTCTGCGACGAATGTTTTGAAAACGCAGTCGTCCGGGCTCGTGTTTGAGCGCGAGACGTTTCCTCTGGTCCAAGAAGCGTTGTCCACTTACAATCGACGGCGGTGTTTGGATTACCGCCCCAGCTGCCGCGTCCGTCCAGTGTCACTTTGGAGCGGAGAACGACGTTTGGATGAGTAAAACCGCCGCAGACAACTGTCCAGACGAGAACTTATTGAAGCGTTTTTGTCACCGTGACAATGTTCTATTTATGTTTGAGTTTTCCTGTGATAAACGTAGATTACGGACTTTGGAGAGGCATCATATTGTTACATATTTGACACTATATTGACAAAAATGAAGGCAAAGACATAATTTTTACTGGAATTGGAGGATGCGAAAAGGAAATGTGACGACTGATATCAATATTTGTCTCAGAAATGACTTCATTTGAATCTCGAATGATCAGAAAGTCCTTTTAGCTGAGGCACATTAATTACATGGTAGATTTGTCAGTTTTTGTCAATAGTACATAATATATAATATATTCTTCCTGCTGTCTCTAGGGCCGGCCGATATTGCCAAAAATGACAATCTCTATCAATATTCAGATAATGTTATGTAACTCCAACAGAAATGTGTTAAAACGTGTCTTTGAATGTTTCAGTTCAGGTTTAATCATGAGAAAAATGTGAAATGTCTCTCAAATGTATCACAAAAGTGCAGAAATATCCATTTGAACATTTTACTTTTGAACTTTTTAAATTTCAGCTTAATTTTTTTGTTTTTTTTAACAATAAACAGTATTCAAATTCAGCATATCTTTAAAATAGTGTTATATTCAAATTTCAAACTCGATTTCAGTACTAAGGCATAGACCCTGTGATTTTCAACATAAAATAATAGTGCTTTGTTTATTAAACCACATTTAGTTTTATGCTAGTTCTGATTAAAGATTCAAGATCAATCTAAAACTATAAAAAGGTACATTTTGTCCTGTTTTATGTGTTTTATTGTCCGATTTTCAATACATTTGACAAAAATGTCATGATATTTTCTACATTTTGAAATATTACCCTTGTTTAGCTTCAACTCTTGCCTTTGGGCTTATACATTTTTATTTAATTCGCCCACATTTGCTAAATTGTCTTGCTCCAGCTCGACTTTACTCCAGGCATAACTGCTTTTTAATCTAGTAAAACCAAGTGTTTGACCTCTTCTCATTTGCCATGGTCTAATTTGTCAATAAACCGACCTAAACATTACATTAATTGACTTGTTCGTGCTAATATTGCGTTGCAGAACAATTGTAGAGTTAACTTTATTTAGAGTTAAGTGCATTTAGAGTTGAGTGCCCACTGTTGGGGTCGTTGTTGTCGTTTCTCCTTACATACAGTTAGCCTTTTAATGCCGCTTTGTGAACGTGTGCTCTGGGAGGTCTGTCTGTTAAAGCGTCGACACCTTTTAAAACGTCCCGCCCCCTAAACCCTTTCATGTGGTCCTGATTGGTCTTTCGAGGTGGTCAGTCAAACCCCTGCGTGACCCCACACCCCGGGCTCCGCGGCGACAGGGTCAGAGGATCCAAACCATCGCAGAAACGCCAAATGAGCTCAAACGCGGTGTGAATGGCGACTTTGTGCTCGCGCCAACTCACAATATTGATACGACGTCAAGGTCTATCAATTATAAAAGTTATGTTAAAATGTACTTCTCTTTTAAAGTTAATTTTATAACGATTGCTAATGTTTTATTTGTTTTTATTTTGATTTTAATGCCTCTTTTCCTGCTCTGTAAAGCACTTTGGATTACTTTGTGTGAGAATGCTACGGACAAACCTGCCTTGCCTGAACTTAAAGATACACTACGAAACATTTTTATTGCCACCTGCTTTGCCTGAAATGTTCCGCAGTATGGCATGAGACTTATCTATCGCGTTTATTTCATTCCAGCTGTTTTTATGGCACAAACGTCTCTTGTAAAATGTCGATTGTTACTGTGAGCGTGGTCGCTTCTCCGCGGATCTGAGCTGTGGAGATAAGACGGGTTTATAATGCCATACTATGGAACATTCAAGGCCAAGCAAACATCTCCATGGAGACGAGCGGCTGGTGGTGGTGCCCCTTTTTTTAAATTACGATTCAGTTCAGGGAAAGTGTAAAAAGTTTCTTGAGTTTGAGTCTTCGTCTTGACTCTGAGCGGGCTTGCATCTCCATAAACCCGACTCGTACCTGGCCCGGGAGGCGCCTCTTCCCGCTCGTTTCCGTGGAAATGTTTTCCCTTGGCTGCAATATTCCACTGTCTGGCACCAAAAAACACACATGTATCTCCACGGCAAATGTTCAGCGGCTTTAGTTTTATGTGAATCCATGGAATCGTGCTGGTGATTTTGATTATTTTTCTTTCTCCTCCAGAATGTTACGTACTGTTCCTTTAAGTTGCAACACAATGAAAGGCTAAACATCCACCAGGAGAAATGGTGGGCGATGTCGTGTCTTCGAAAGGATGGCTCAAGAGACCGACCAAAGAGCTGCAACGAGTCTCTGAGCTTTCCAAAAAAATTATATACAGTAACATTTTCCTTTCGCAATCCTAACAAAACGAGGCGTAAACTGATTTAAAAATGAGTTTGTGTCGTCGGGTTTTCCCACCCTCCGTCTGCAGTTGGCCCACCCGCTCCATGTTGAATGCGTTAAGACTTTGTAAAGCGGCTCCTCTTTGATGTGGAAGCGATTCGTGAGCGACGGATGACTAAGGCCCGTGTCAGTTTTTATTGAAATGTGAAAGTCTATTAGTCGCCCCGCAAACCCCCACCCACCCCTTTAGACACCCCCTCACACACACACACACACACACACACAACACCCCCTCACACACACACACACACACACACACACACACACATACACCCCCCCCACACTCTCTCATGTTTTTAGGAGCCCGAGACCCCACACACTCGCAGCAAATGGGCGACGTCTGTTCAGGATTAACACGTGTGCGCGAACTCTGTTAATTTTTTTCCCCCTGCGCGTTTGGTTCTGGTTTGCCGTCGTCGTCGCTGCGGTGACGCCGTCCTGCCCTCTTTGTCTTGTCATGTTTTGGCAAAGGCAGCCCGCGCCGGTCCCTTCTTAATGTAACGGGGTTTAGGCCGTTTTTACCGGCATCAGAAAAGATTTACACTGAAAGCGTTTGGTTAAAAGTGAGTCGCCGGATCGTCCAACACGTCAAATACTCGAGTCTAGGGAGAAAAAGTGTTTCAAACGCTTTGCAGACTGAACTTCTACTGCAAATGTACAAATTCTAATACAAATATTTGCTGCGAGAGATGTCAGGATTATTAGGTTACATCATGATCGGGCTTATTCAGGTCACAATGCAGAATAAATGATAATTGTGACGATTTTATAAGCAAAATTACGTCTTTTTAGTTCAATTTATCGCCCGAAATATCAACCTAAATGTAAAGAACTTTTTTATCAGGCTGTTTTTTTTCTTCTTTTCATGACATGAAACTTTATTTTGTCATTCAGAAAAGTAGAATTTTGTCACAAACTTGAGAAATAGTACCGTCTCAGACCAGGAGAATGAAGGAAAATGAAAGATTTCACTGTTGTTTTGGTCACAATCTCAATAATCATGAATAAATAACTATTAAATAAGGGTTTTCTCACCACAATCGAACACAAAAATTTGATATCGTGACATCCATTTAGTGCTCACTTATTTCACAAATGATTTCTAAATTAATTGTTGACCTCCAGTGGCATTACCTTTTGTAATAAACACTGCTCAAAGTGTTTCAAAAATGCAAATCAACTTATTACATTATCAATTCGTCAGTCGTTGTTTTTAGGGGAATATTTTTCAAATTTCACATCGAGTATTTGTGGAGAAAACGTTGAAAACTTTCGAAAATGACAGGAAGTGATACTCGTTTATGCATAATTTACACTAAAAACAAATCTTTTTGGACGCTCGAAACATTAATTAAACTAAATAAAGTCGCTCTCATGTATTTTTATTTGTCAAAAAAAAAATAAAAAAAATTTGACGTTAGATGAGTTTTCCCCCAGTGTTTGCTGGGTAATTTCCTAGTGTGATGTCACAAATTACGAACAGGAAGTGAAATTATAAACCTACAAAATGTGTTATTCTGTGATAACATTTTTATATATTTTTAAGCTTAATTCAAAATCTATTTATCTGTAACTGCATTTTAGTTTAATGAGTCGCCCGACCTGTAAGGGGCTCGACTCGGCCCACATTACCACGACTTTAGATATTTAAATTCACGGCTACGTCCCGCTGAGACACGACGCGTAAATAACGGAGTCGAGTTAAGTCTGTTTAAGCGTCGCGGGCTGTGAAACCACACTTTTGGCACCGCTTTTTTTTTTTGCCGTTTCGGGATTCGAAGTCGCCCGATTTCCAGTAAAACATTAAAGACGAGCGCGCCAGTCGGAACAGCGGAGTCGTTTTTGTCTGCGCGGGAAGACGCACAAAACACCGCGGCCTTCTGGGAAAGTCTGTGTCGGTAGTGAGGGGGGGAGGGGCTTGCAGATGAGGCTTGATTGGCAGCAGTTTTGGCGGCGGGGTGAATCATCCTCGGTCGTGTCGGTTCCTCAGTTTTTGGGCGTGTCCCGGGCAGCTGAGGCGGAGGTGGCGGGCGACGCGTGTGTTTTGTAAGTGGTTTTGGAGTGGAATGAAAGTAGTCTGGGCCCGGGACCACAACACACACACAACACACAACACACACCACACACAGCAGCACAACACACACACACACACACACACACACACAGCAGTTACTCCGTCTCCCTCTCATCCAGTCCCTCCTTTATCCTCCTCCTCTTCCTCACAATTTCCTCTTACTCTTTCTCCCTTTTATCTTCTTTCTCTCTTCCTCACCTCACTCTATTCTCTCTCTCTCACCTCACTCCTCTTTCTCTCTTCCTTCCTTTATCTTCATTCTTTCTCTCTTCCTCACCTCACTCTTTCTCTCTTCCTTCCTTTAGCTTCCTTCTCTTTCTCTCCTCACTTTCTCTCCTTTCCTTTTTATCTTCCTTCTGTCTTCACTCTATCTCTCTCTTCCTCACCTCACTCTTTCTCTCTTCCTTCCTTTCTCTTCACTCTTTCTCTCTTCCTCACCTCACTCTTTCTCTCTTCCTCCTTTCTCTTCACTCTTTCTCTCTTCCTCACCTCACTCTTTCTCTCTTCCTTCCTTTTATCTTCATTCTTTCTCTCTTCCTCACCTCACTCTTTCTCTCTTCCTTCCTTTTATCTTCATTCTTTCTCTCTTCCTCACCTCACTCTTTCTCTCTTCCTTCCTTTCTCTTCACTCTTTCTCTCTTCCTCACCTCACTCTTTCTCTCTTCCTTTCTTTTATCTTCATTCTTTCTCTCTTCCTCTCCTCACTCTCTTACTCTCTCCCTTCCTTTAGCTTCCTTCTCTTTCTTCCTCACTTTCTCTCCTTTCCTTTTATCTTCCTTCTGTCTTCACTCTATCTCTCTCTTCCTCACCTCACTCTCTTCTCTCTTCCTTCCTTTATCTTCATTCTTTCTCTCTTCCTCACCTCACTCTTTCTCTCTTCCTTCCTTTTATCTTCATTCTTTCTCTCTTCCTCACCTCACTCTTTCTCTCTTCCTTCCTTTCTCTTCACTCTTTCTCTCTTCCTCACCTCACTCTTTCTCTCTTCCTTCCTTTATCTTCATTCTTTCTCTCTTCCTC
This sequence comes from Chaenogobius annularis, assembly GCA_015082035.1. NCBI lineage: Eukaryota > Metazoa > Chordata > Actinopteri > Gobiiformes > Gobiidae > Chaenogobius > Chaenogobius annularis. The sequence continues at coordinate 118,688 of BJKM01000744.1, forward strand.
ACCTCACTCTTTCTTCTCTTCCTTCCTTTCTCTTCACTCTTTCTCTCTTCCTCACCTCACTCTTTCTCTCTTCCTTCCTTTTATCTTCATTCTTTCTCTCTTCCTCTCCTCACTCTCTTACTCTCTCCCTTCCTTTTGCTTCCTTCTTTCTCTCCTCACTTTCTCTCCTTTCCTTTATCTTCCTTCTGTCTTCACTCAATCTCTCTCTTCCTCCTCACTCTTTCTCTCGCCTTTTCTTTATCTTCTGTCTTCACTCTTTCTCTCTCTTCCTCTCCTCACTCTTTCGCACTTCCTTCCTTTTATCTTCCTTCTCTCTATCTCCCAATCTCTCCCCTCTTTCTCCCTTCACACCTTTCTTCCCCTTTCTCCCTCCCTCTCCTCCTCTCTCCTTCCTCAAACACAAATCCTTCACACGTTTCCCCCCCTCCATCTGACATCCGATTATCGTTTTGACAACGTCCCGCTGCGACTTAAGTTTGAAACACGTTTTCTGCCGAATCTGGGTCACTTTTGGAAAACTGAAACCCGTCCCTTTCCCCCCCCCCCATTGGAAGTGTTTTCTTTCCGTTTACCTCCCAGTGCGCGGTCTTATCGATCGGCCTAACCCGAGATACACTTCACATGAGAAAAACGTACAACTTTGTGACTGCTTCAATGAAAGTATTGGACAAAGGGAGCGATGGGTAATAATCGACAGGAATAACAACAAACAAAGCAATTTTTAAATATAATTAAGTTGTTTTATCTCTTCACACAGACGTGGGACTTATGGAGTAGTCGACATGAATATTTAAACCTGTTGACGACGTGAGGCAAAGTGTCTTTAAAGTCAAACGTAAGCTTCCAAACCGTGACTAATGTGCAGTGCATTTCCTCTTACAGACCGTCTGCTGCCGCATTCCTCAAATACAACGTTACCAAGAAAAAAACAGGTTACACACACGGGTTACGGGTTACACACACGGCATTCCTGTGATTAGCGACCTACTTTTGAACCATATTTTCAGTGTTTTTTTTTCCTTCCCTTTTTTTGCGTCGCGCTCTGTTCCAAGGCCAAGCCATCGATCACCAGGAGCCGCTGAACTTGTGGTTTTCTGTCAAATAAACCATTACGGCGACTGGAAAGTGCACTCGGCAACCACCGCGTTGGGGTCGCACACGCCAGAAAACTTTAACTCAACGTGCAATGTGTTTTTCTAGCGTTTGGCTTGTGGTTGATCAGCTTTGACTTGTTGTGTTATTAGTGCTCCTCATAATTAGGGGAGCGAAGAAGGGAAAAAAATAAAATGATATATATTAAATTAATAATAATAATAATAATAATAGTCATAATAATAATAGTAGTCATAATAATAATAGTTGTCAATAATAATAGTCATAATAATAAATAATAGTAATAATAGTAGTAATAATAATAATTAAAAAAAACTAAATAATAAAAATAATAGACAACTCAAAATAAGTAAAGAATACAATTAGAAAGTAATGAGGAAAGAGGGGTTAATGCAAACTATGACATAAAGCAAGAGTTTATTCCCATAGTTTTAAACATATCAATTTTAATGATTATTGACAATTGACAAAACAACATTGAAATGCGACAGCACACCACGATCCATTGAAATCCTTATTTTCTTTCTATTTCACGAATGTTTACTAGTTTTTTATTTTAAAGTTAGAGACAGTGTCCAACTTTGGGGTAGTCGCTATGGCAGAGCGCGGTGGCATCGCCGGTGGCACCTGGGGGTCGCATTTGTCGTTGGCATAAGCACAGGTGGAGAGCGGTTAGAGCTCTCCAGCCTCCCAAGAGGTCAACATCATAGGACTTCGATTTCCTGGCGCGAACATTACATCACATTTGATCTCTTCTGGGTGGAGTCTGCATGTTCTCCCATGTGTTACCGTGGGTTCTCTCCGGGTTCTTCTCGGCTTCCTCCCACTGTCCAAAGACATGCATGTGTTAGGTAAAAGTTGGCAACTGTAAATTGGGCCCTAGTGAATGAGTTGAGAGTGAATGGTGTGTCTATGTCCTCTGTGTTAGCCCTGCGACGAGTTGGAACACTGTTCCAGGGTGTACCCGCCTAAGGCCCAAAGGCACTGGGATAGGCTCCGCGTCACCCCGCGACCACTAACATGGGAACAAGCGGTAGAAAATGGATGGACTTTCTGAATGAACATATTAATATTGCACGATAAACAGTCACATAAACAGCCTTATAAAATGGTACTTTACACGCAGTTTGCATGAAGGAATGGTCGATTTAGATTACACGTCATGCGTCAAATGTTGAGGACTTCCACTCAAATCCACTGCTCGTTTGGGACGTTGGTTCAAAACCACCACTGGAATGAATCCCCATTAAAACCCGCTGAAGTGTTTTGTCTGAAGTTATCCAAAAACACGCTGCTTCTGTCCCGCGAGAAGCCGAGAGGCAGACGGCTCTGCTCGTCATTATGAGTCTGGGACGTGTTCAGACCGGTGCTTCCCACACCTGTACACGCTTGTCCCTCTGCAGAGCGCCTTTTCAGGACACGGCACGGCATGGAATGGCCGCGGGGCGAGATCGAGTCGACAAGAACGAGACGAGACCGGATTTTGAAGTAATATGACACTGATTGTGGAGATTAGCCGACTGTTTGTTTTATATTTTATGTTATATTCCTGCTGTCACTGTAGAGTTTTGTCTCGTGATATGTTCTGGTCCCATCCCGACTCTTTTTGAATACTCTGTGAAATAAAGAATGTTGGAAATCCATACTCACAAAATTGTCACAATAACACGAAATTAAGAGAGCCAATCGTTTCGAATTGGCATTGATTGTCTTCTTTTTAATTGAAAACGTAAAACGATGTGGTTTGGAGCAGAGTCCAGAAGAAATTTGACCTTTTTTTTGTGTGTTTTTAAATGGCACCAAGTAGAAAAAAGCCTTCTTGTTTATTTCAGTAGCCGACAAGTCACAGATTATTATTACTTTTTGATTAGTTGACTAGTCAAACGATTATTTCTCTTGTACATACACATTTCTACCCAAATAAAGGTTAAAACTACGGCGATTGCTTCTAAATGGAGAATACTTACAAATAAACTGGCTTTTTGATGTAAAGCAGAAATAGTTTCTTCCTTTTTTGATTATTTAACGTAATAATGCCACTGTTTTTGTTATTAAAGGTCTTTGTATGTGTTCTAAAGCCAGTATAGTTCAGATAACGATTATCAAAATATGAGTGCTAGTTGTATGTTTGTGTTGAATTAAAAAGCAGCGATCGACCAATACAAGGGGGAAAAGAGGAGCCAGTATGTTACATTGATAAACCGTTATAATCTCCATGTATAATCCTTGCCGCGCGGCTCTGGCTCGCAGACCGAGTCCGACACGTTCGTCTCTCAAGGCTCCGACCCTGTGGACTCCCCGACTCGCTGTTGTGTCTGCTCTCGCTGCGCTTCAGAAAACACAACCAGCTACAAATGTGCTCCGCGCCCCTTATCGCGATGTTGGTGGGAATTGCCGCTTCTAGATTGGTTTAACCTTTCGCCGACTTTAGCGTTGGCTTTCACCATGTCAGACTTTTACCACCTTTTTAATACGGCAAAATATAGATGTAACAGTCATATCGTGAATTGATGCATAAAATAATGTATCTATGATTTTGTTGATGCTTTTTTTTTTGCCTTGCTTCCAATGTCTGTGTCAATTATGTGTGGATGTAAGGATCATTTTAATGTAGATGACATACAGTAGGATTTCTGTTGTTTTGGTGAAGGAATGTAATCGATAATAATAATCATCATCGTCTTGTGGTTAAATTGGGAACAAAATGACAGCATAAAATCAAAGTAAAATATGTGCTGCCCGCGTGCACAGTGTGACAGCCGCTCTTGGAGTCCAAATGAAACCGCTCCGTGCCGGATCTGATTTATAGCGCTGTTTTTATCGCCCGCGCGCCATGACAGTAACGCTGCGGTTGGCTTTAAAGCGCGGTGCCCAAACGCCGTTCTGGACTCTTGACAGTGGTGAAACGAGCTTCTAAACTCATCGTGGCGAGTGACATGACATCGATATAAGGAATGCGTTTAAGATGAACTAAGTCAGTTTTGTTTGTTTTTTTTAAGACGATAAAAATCTGGTACACCACCTTTTCTTTTTTTTTTGGCCATCAGTCTCAGACGTTTTTCCACAATCGATCTGGTTAAACTTAAAACTACTAACAATTATCCAAACTATTAGAAGGCGGGGCTCTCGAACAGATCAAATGAAGAGAACAAAGAGATGAAATGGAAGTAGGAGACATAAACACTGCTGTAAAGGAACATGTCATTGAACACATTTTGATAATCTCCATTATTCATCACGCACGGCCTCACCCCTTCCTCACCCCTTCCTCACCCTTTCCTCACCCTTTCCTCACCCTTTCCTCACCCCTTCCTCACCCCTTCCTCACCCTTTCCTCACCCCTTCCTCACCCCCTTCCCGTCCCGTCCCTGGTGCTAAGTCGCCGGCTCCTACCTCATCCTCCCAGCATCCTCCAGTGCCCATTAAGAGCTCACGCGAGTCTTTTAAACACTGCTTTTGGAGATAAACGGATGAGCCCATGTCTGAGTCTGTTGTGGACTGTATTTAAAGAAATGGAAACCCGCACGAGACGGCGGCTTAAAACCCGAAAACACCTCATTTATTTTAGGGCTGGTTCCCTCCGAGAAGACAATGGGATTAACCCAAAGGCTGGGTTAAATTATTGGTTTCAGAAGAGTAATTATGAATTCTGTCCTACTTTTCCAAACAAAAAATGGATGAATGCTTTTTATATTGACGTTTATTTAATTTTAATTGAGATGAAGCTTCATCTTTGGTCTTTTTAAATCGCGAGAACTACTTTTGGTTTGGGACAGAGTTCAGACTTCAGAAGAAGAACTTTGACTATTTTTGTGTTTCTAGTCAAAGTCTGGATCGTTTTTGTTTAGGAGAAGACTGTTGATAAGAGAGAATATGCCATAGAATCAAATATTTTTATAGGGCTTTGCGTCAAATTTTACAAACAAAACATTTCAAGAATATATTTGTTTACGCAATCATTTATCATTTAAAAGGGGCAAAAAGCATCTTTTTCCTGACAAAGTATTTGATATTACTCGTTCAACAACAACAAAATGCACTAAATATTAATAATACACAATTAGGCTGCAAACCTTTAGTCGATTAGTTAATTCATCGATCAATGGCGTCTTAGTCAGACAACATTTTTATTTTATTAGTAGTTATTTAGAGTGTATGCAATTATTATCTGAAAATGTGGTTATTAATTGGGCATTTTCTTCTCATCTGGTCTCGTTTGTGCACTTTTGGTCTAATATTTGATCGGATTAATGAGATATTTTGCTAAACCACCACCCATTCAGTCGACTAATCAATACACAAGGCAATGTTAAACAATACTGTAAATAATACTGTGAATATGAGTTGGAAGATTTAATTGTACGCATGCGGTTAGAGGAGGCAACCCCAGCTCTCTAAACCGAGCATTTTCATCCTTTTGTTCAGTCCGCTTACAGTAAAAGTCATTGTTTGCCATTAAAAAAAACCCCTGGTGATCCATTTCCTCTTGGCGCCGCTGCGTTTCCTGTGTTTCACGTCTTACTCCTGACCGACCCTCTCTCCGCGATCACATCTCCCTCATCACGACCCGCACTCGGCGTCGATTTACTCCGCCAGCCTTTTGTATCGCGCCCGGCCCCCAAAGAGACACGCCGACCTTTCCACGCGTCTAAAAATAGTCCCCGGCGAAGAATGGGAGGAAGGGAGGGAGAATGGACGGGTGACGGGTGAGGGGTGGGGGTGGGGGGGGGACGGGTGATGCTGAAAGAAAGTCGAAACGAGACCGCGATGTTCTGTGTTTTTTCACAACGCGCAGCGATGACTATCTCGGGAGTTTTAGAGAGCGCTTTTCGAACGGGGCGAGACAGAACAGAAGGGTGGGAAAAAAAAACGCAAGAAAAACCTCGGCGGTGTTGCTTTTGGAAAGGGGGAACGCAGGTGGCTCGGAAAAGGCCCCAACAGAGAATCGCATTTTGTTTTTTTCGCTTTTTTTTTTTTTTCTTCCAGTGGTTAAATTTAGCCGCGGTGCGAGGCTGAAATGGTGCGTTTCGCCTCGGCCTCAAGTTGTTTCCTGTCTGGAGCTGGAGCGGGCCAGATCAGACAAAAGACTTTGACTGGACTTTCTTTTTACACACTGCAAGATCAACAGTAGGAGCCACGTGAGCCAAGGCAAACATGTCATAGTGTTGTGGCGCTCGAAGCAACACTCGTAAGAGATTTGGGGGCAAGAACGTGTGCAAAAAACATGCAGATGATTATATACATATGAAACGCACAAACCAGAACAAAATGAACACCAGCTAGAAGCAGAATCTTGGCCCAACCCAGTCCAAAGTCAGTTTTTAAATTTGTCAAAATTTGTGCCGAGACATCGATAGATCGTATACTAAATTTGTGTGATGCAGTATCGATATTTGTGGCTGCAGCATTGATATATTGCCGTGAGTAATTTTGGTATAATTTCCCGAATGATTCTGTGTGTTACAACTACAATTTTGTAGCTTGTTCAAAGCGAGGAAACTTGTTTACGCACAACTATTTGACATTTTGACAGTTTGCATGATTTAAACTGGGTTTCTTTTGAGTTTGCGCGGGTCGTGGTCTACAAAAAAAATGCTGTTAAAAAGTATCGGGTTCTTTTTAAAAAATTGTGCGTATATCGTGAGCATATCATGAGCAGCGTATTGGATCCTGTGATTCCCAGTCCTATTGTGAAGCGCACACAATTTTCCCATTCTTCGTCCGTCAAAACAAAAAATTGCCCTCGCCTTCCCTTTTTTAATTTGAATGTATTTAGTAGATTGGCGGTCCAGGTTATTAATACAGTTCTATACTTTAGATATGACTCCCCCAGATTGATATTGTAATGTGCTGAGAATGTGTTGAAAAGCCGAACAGTCGACAATAGCGTCAAACGTTTTCGTTGTTAGCCTCATTTGACTGCATTTCTCCCGTCCAGATTTAGAATGAATAAATGTAGTCAAATAAATAGCATAAATTCCACATTGCAAAGATGGAAAAGGCACAAAAACACTCGACAACCAGCCTGCTGTGTTCTTTTTTTACTTGTTGAAAGGCTGTAAAGCTGTCGGTTAACATTAAAACAAAGCATTTTCTGAAAGTGTTGAAAGTATACTTGTCGCCGTCTTTTTTCTTCTTCTTCTTTTCTTTAAATGCACCGTGCGTAATGGACGACGCAAAGTCACTTCCTCGTTCCCTTGAAATGCAATGATTATCTTTAGTTACTGGCAACTGAGTCAACTAATTATCTTGATGTAAAAAAATGAGAGAGTTAGCGAATCGTGAGTTCAAGCTACAGAATGGCGAGAATGTAGCACCGTTGCTGTAGCGATTAGCAGTTTATAACCAAATATTTTATCTTTTCAAGGGGGGTGGGAAGTCCTCAAAATGTTGCCTTGGAACTAGAAGCTGAAACCCATGAGTATATGCTGTATCTAACATTTACATACACTCTTTACTTGTACCTATCTGTGTACTGTTAGTCGTTTTTACGCGGAGACATGTTGCCACACCCCCTTTTGGTCGATTAATCGGTCGACGGAGCTTGACTTTTGTCGACTACAGCCTTTAATAAAATGCAAGATTCCACAAAACTCACAACATCATACATTCGGGCAACACAGTATACCGTAATGGAATTAACATCTTAGTTTGGTGCTCGCCGGTGGTGCAGTGGTTGGGGACGTTGCACATGATCCAATCCGATCCAGCTTGATTTGTATAGCACATTTTACCAACACAAAGTCTCCAAAGTGCTGCACAGAGTACAAGTAAAATACTTGTAAAAATTTAAATAAATAAATTGTGAAATAAATACATACAAACCAAATAAAAACACATTAAAAACAATAGAAAATATGATTGGTTGTGAGTTCGATATCGAGCAAATGTCTCTGATCATTTCTTGCTACAACTGTCCGGTCCAATAAAGTTTGAGTTGGTTGTAAAGCTGCAAATATTCAAACGATAGAATGAACTCTGCAAAGAACAAAATTTATGTCTTTTTCATTTATATCTATATCTGTAGTAGTAGTAGTAGTAGTAGTAGTAGAATGTGTAGTTTGGATCTGGAAATTCCCGTGATCCTGAGAATAATACTTTTTGAACAAATCTAATCTTAAGACTTACTTCATACACATTTAAACCAGATAAAATCCACACTAACCAACCATTGACCGGCTATGATTGTGTACGCTTGTGTGTGATGTGATTGTATGCGAGTGTTTGTTTAATCCAGCAGGCTCCAAAATGGTCTTTAAAGGTGCAATCTGTCTGGATTATTCTACAGCATGGCATTTTTAAACTTTAAACATCGTCAAATCCGCTCCAATGGTTTTTGGGCGTGAGTATTTGTGTTGCGAACGTGCCCGAGCGCGACGGGAGCGAGCCCAAAACGTGGCCTCGGTTGGACCGGCGCCAGAACATCCAAAAACTCTTTTGTCAACTTCGCCGTTATCGAATTGTCGTGACTCCGCTGATTATTTTTAGCGCTAAAAGCTTTTGTTGCTAGGAGACTGTGACAGCGGAGGAGAGCGGCGCGTGTGAATGGGAGGACGAGGAAGAAGAAGAAGGAAGAAGAAAGAGGAGTAGGAGAAAGGAGAAAGAGACTGGGATGGGTGAGATTAGGGTGGGAAAAAGAGGAGAGAGCGGAAAGAAAAGGGGGGGAAAAGGAAGAGGGCGTAGAAGATGAAGGGTTTGGAGTTGGAACAGTGGGAAATTGTGCTGCACTTAACAATTATTTTAGTATTCGACTTGTCAAACAAAGCAAAAAACAAGTCAAATCAATGAATCTCAACGATTTAAGTGTCGAAATGATAGTTAACAAATGAGTTAAAATAGGTTTGATGACTCTGGCAGAGCAGGAAATGATCCAAAATTACACAAATAAGGTTTTTACCTGGGAAAAAAACAAAAGCAATTCAGCTGGAACTGAACTTTAAGAAGATCGTTTTAACTTAATTTCATCTCATTCATGGATCTTTCCTCAACTAAACGACTAGGGATTTCAAGATCATCGGGTTATTTGAGAATTGTGATTATTCGGGGCACAATATAAAGTCAGAACCAACAAATCAAATCGTGACAATTTTTTTCTAAAGTATTTTTAGTTTAAGCCATTGTCTGAAAACCTTTTATCTGGCTGTTTTTGGTCGAATTTAACTTTTATTTTGTCTTTCAGAAAGTTACATTTCTTAAAGCAGGAATAGTAACTTGTCAGACCACAGGAATGAAAAGAAAAATGAAAGATTTCACCGTCTCAATAATCGTGAATAATCGTTAAATCGTGATGTTTTTCTTCACAATAATCGTGACTCGTAACATTTGATATCGCGACATCCTGGCGACTAATGGATACATCGAAATAATCTTTAGTTGCAGCGCTATTGTCGCACTAGTGTTTATAAATGCACTAGCAAACAAATGTAGGTTGAAATGTGGCGACTGAAGTCTTTTGGATAGAGATTATTTACAAATTGTATTGACCAGATATCAATTTTTCATGTTACGATTGTCACGATTATTCGCACCATAACCAAACTGTTGTTAAACAGTTTTCTTATACATTTACCATTGATTTAGTCACGATTATTACGTTTTTTTAATTATATTTTTCCTCCAAGTAACAGAAGGTGAAAACTGAATTCACTGAAGACTTTTGTTACTCAAATAGCAGAAGTTAAACTGATTTTTTTTTATTTTTTTTAACCTGAATAATCTCAATTAACCAAATAGTCTTGACCATCCCTTGTTGTCTATTGATATATTTGATTTAATAATGCAATTGTCTCGGTTATTTAAAGATCTTTCGCATGCGTTTTAGAGTCTGTTCCGTCCAGATTGTTGTGATCATCAAAATACGACGACGACGGCTGTTTTTTTTTTTTTATGTCACGTGTTTTTTTTTTTTTATGTCACGATCGGCTGATTAATCGTTGCCGCGCTGGTGGGAGGGACAAGATTGAGGGCAGAAAAGAGGAAATGAGGGAAATGTGGCTTTTACTGAGACATGGACTTGAAGGAAGGAGGAAAAAAGAGAGAAATAGCGACTTGAAGGACGGGCGCGGCGAGCGATGAGTCAGCAGCAGCAGCGGCGTTCAGACCGTTAGGAGCTGCTGTTTGTGAGGCTTTTGTTTGCTCCCACGCACTCGCCCTCTCACCTCCACTCAACCTGTGCCCAGAGACGAGACGGGGGGGACATGAGCTCAAAGACTGCACCTCATCCTCCGCCCCGGATCACGTTATCAAGCCACACGCAAAGGCAAAATGTGTGCCAACGGCGGCGTCCGAGACATAAGCGAAGTATACTTGAACACGGACGCTCAAAATAGGTCGTACAAACTATTCTTAGTCATAGCAACGAGCAAATATCATTGAATTAACAAGTTTGAACCCTGAAATGTAATTGAGTTCTGGATATTTTGCGTCTTTGACATGTTTCTTGACCTGTACAACGTGTAAAAGCGTTTGAATATTGACAGACTACAACGATTTTAGCAGTATACGCTTCTCTTTATCGCTTTAAAACTCCAATTTTAGACCTACTTTCACTAGTAAGTTCGAATTATCGACGACTATGGCTGCAGCATGCGATTATTTTAGAAGTTGACCAATCGCAATTATGTTTTTTGTAATTATTTGACTTGTCAAGCGAATGTTTTTATCGTACGTCGAGTCTTTTTACATAATTTTTTTAACCAAATAAAGGCTGAAATATGACTGAAGACATATATACCGAGAAGTGTATTTGTATTATATATCGATCAGAAATGGCTTGTTGTTTTGACATTTTGCAGTGCGTAGCAACCATTTACACATTGCTTTATCTTATTCTGATCCCACACTACACCTTTTTTTCCTCAATAAATAGATTTTAAAAATAATCCAAAATCAAATAACGATCTCTTGTATTTGTCATTTTTCTTACGTGAAATTCGTCCACTGCAGCGACTGAAACCACCACACGCTCGTTTTGTCTTATATTACACGGCCTTATTGTGCGCTTAAGCCTGTTTTTCTCCCCTTTTCTGCCATCAGTCTTTTTAAAGCGGTGACGTAATCTGATAACGCGACCTCCTTCTCCACAACAGCCGTGCATTGTGAATCATACGTGTCCCCGGTCAGAAATGTCCCCTCGAAACAAGCCGCTCGTCGTGTCCTTCTTGCCTTGGCTCGCCTTTCGTTTCTCCGTAGGACGTCGCGTTGCAGCATGTGGTTTATTAGTCACCGCAAGCCACTTGTTTTTCCCCATATTTTTGCCTTCCTCTGATCTATTATGTACGATTTTTGAAACGCATTCGCGGCCAACTTTAGAAGGAAAAAAGAAAAGATGGTGCAAAGTCGTGAAAGAACAAGGAACAGAATTCGCCCGGTTGGAAAGCGATGGTCACACTTCAGCCGTAAAGTTTCCAACGCCAATCGCATGTTTTTGCCATTATTTCATTGTCAAAATGGCTCTTAATGAATGCCGAAAGGTGTAATGTGGTTAACTAATTGAGGCAAATTTTTTGTAATAGTTACGAAGTTTGCTCAATGTGGCGTTTGGTCTCAAAGGGAGGGTTTGTTCTCGTGCCAACGGGAACGTTAACTGCGGAGAAAATAACAGTTTGACACAAAGGAAACCCATTTATGAATCAATTAATTTCATTTGCACGTTCCAGTTAAAGCCAGGGAATGCTTTGTGTCTTTGTCCACCAGCGTCTAATGATTCTGTGACTCACGTTATTGAAATCGTGAACTAATTTTGTGATGGAATGATTGTTGAATGCACTTTTATCATAGAGACAGAGCGGTGATTACGTCGAAATGTGTACATTTTGTGTTTTGTGGATGAGAAAAACTGTTGTGGCGAGCGACTTCACTTCATCTGCATCAAATGTAGTTTAAAACTGTCATTTACTGTGTCTTTTGTGGTTTAATCAACTGATAATATTGTGTGTTAGTTGCAACCCTAATCACAGATATACGATTTGATAAATGCATTACATAAATCTCAATAAAACACTTCATTAGCAATTTGGTATTTTGTATTCAGTGTACAGGAGTGGGAGGTTTTTTGTCAGATACCCTTCCTTTACCAACCTGATTACAATGTACTTTATTGCAATTAAATGTCAAGTTGAATCGATTATCGTGATTATTTAGGTCACAATATATTCGTAAAGACTAAAAAAATGAGAATTGTGACATTTTTAGAAGAAACGGGTATTGTTTTTTTAATTTGTAGAAATGTTTAATTTTTCTAACTAAATTAAGTATTTAGTTCAGTTAAATGAAATGTGACAATTTTAGACATGCTTTCTGCTCAGTCTTTACGCAGAAAAGTTAAATATAAGTGCTTTTTTTCTCTTGCCGTTTATGTCAAATTGATCATTCTGAAAGTTTGAGTTCATAAAACAGGAGCGGTGATGAGTTAATAAAACAAGAAGGAAAGAACGTTTTGGGTTTTATTGTCTTTTAATCCGTAATGTTAATCAGCGTCCATTTAGAAATCGATTTAACACAATATTACAGACAGTATTCACGTCTCAAATGAGTCTTTTACAACTTTTAACATGATAAACTGTTAAATATGAATTATGCTAAGGTTTTAACTCCGTGTCCCACACCTGAACGGGGCGGCGGCGGCTCACCTGATCCTCCCCGTCTCCTCGCGTTTCCATGACTCAACTTGAACTCCTTTTACACCCGCGATTAATAATGTGGACGACTCATTCTCCTCTGAAAACGCCCGGCGCCGATCAGAGGGCGAGCGCCAGTGTCCCGAACGGAGACACACGACACTGGACAAAGCGCAAAACGGTGTTGCATAAATGTGAGAAACGTGATGAGGCTGAAAGATGAAAATCACTGCGGTGAATAACGGTTAGTCAAAGGTGATGAAGTTACATGTTTTGTTACGGGCTCGGCTGATGCTTGTGTGGAAAAGGTCAGTGACTTAAAGTGCCTGTGACGGGTTTTTACGATCTAATTTTTACTTTTATTTGGTGTATTTTTAGACCTGTTGTACATATGAATTAATAGTTTTACACCAATCGAGTAGGTATTTGTGGAGAGAACGTTGAAAAATCTGTAGGAAATTGCAGGAAGTGACATCACACTCATTCCAGTCTACCTCCAGTCTAAGTTTATGCATCATTTACACACAAAATAAACTACTTTTTTGACTCTCGCACTCATATATTATTATTTGTCAAATTAAAGAAAACAAATTCTACATTAGATTAGTTTTGCCCAGTGTTTGCTGGGTAATTTCCTTGTCTGATGTAATCAATTACACACAGGAAGTGGGATTATAAATCTAAAAAATGAAACTATTTCATACACTGCGCATTTAAAAATATATAAATCTTAACTTCACTTTTGTTCAGCGAGTTGTCCCACCTGTAGGGGGCACTTTAAAGCGGCTGGACTTGATTTGTGTTTGTCAAAATGAGACTGCTGTCAAACGATGAAGCCAAAAAAAGCCAAAAACAACAGGAAATGCGCTGTTAGCATGCTAATTGTTGTTTCGTTTTACCTGGAAAAATTCTGAAAAGCGCTTATAAAGTCCTCATGGTGAAATGTTATGATGCGAGGAATGTGTGGAAGAAGTTTGAACAGTTTTTCACATTTTTTTTGTTTTTTTTAAAAAGAGGAGGTTCATAAACTTTCATTTTAGGGATGTCACGATGTAAAATGCTAATGTTGCGATTATTGTGAGGAAAACATGCCAGGATTTAACGATTATTCACAATTACTGACATCAAACGGTGAAATCTTTCATTTAATTTAATTCCTACTGTCTTGACACGCTACTATTCCTCAAGTTTGTGACAGTCTTTACAAAATCAAACTTTCTAAATGACAAAATGAAGCTAATGTGATAAAAAAGAAGTACTTAAGTTTTTTTTGTGCTTTAAAATTGCCAAGATTATTATTATTTTGTTAGTTTTTACGATTATAATGTGACCTGAATAAGCATGATTATCGATTAACCGAATAATCTTGAATAATCCAGAAGAATGAGAAGATTTTTAAATGGATCATATAATAAATTAATAAAATCTATATACATTTATTAAGTCATTTCTTGGACAATTTTATGATTCCATCCTACGAATAACAAGGTAAAAGGCAAATTATTGATGTTTTATGAATTAATTTCATTTATCATCGGTTGATTTCGTTTATTTCATCTTCATAAATCTTTAAAAGGAGTTGCACTTGAATAACTTCTCATTCCGCTCTCATTGACCAGTATTCCTGTCTGTTTTTTTGACTGGTGGGATCACTGTCAACGCCGTGCTTTCCCCCCACGTTCTGCCCAAAGGAAGAGGTTTTTACACCAATCACTCCCGCCTGTCTCCGTTTGATTCTGCGACCGACTCGGCGGGGCCTCAAAAGAACCTTCAAATGTTTCCCAGCGGCGCCTAATACTTCTAATACTTCCTACAAATGCATTAAATCAGCTCTCGCCGTGACGCGCCGGGCCACAGCAAAAGAGGTTTTCACATCTGGGCACCATCTCTTCTTTCCGAACCCAGGTGCATAAACTTTATAACTCTCATCTGCTCTTTTGTGTGGTTGTTTTTATGTCTTATTGTCTTTTATGACGCCGCCTCGAGCCGTTTCCTCCCCCTCTGCAGACGCGAGACAATACAGGACACAGTAATGTTCTCGTGTCAGGTGAAGTGGGTGAATGTGGTGGGTTCGGGTCACGTTTGAAGGATTTCAGCGTTTAAAAATATGTTTGAAATCTGTTTTTTTTAAACATAAATGCTTTGGAAATGATAGACATTTTATAAACTATTGTGGAAAGGGCTCTGGAAACAGGGAAACATTGTGATTATGTGAAGTAATTATACAAGTTTTATCTAATGTCATGTCGTGTCAGTGCGATGTATTGTAATAGGGAAAAAACAACGATAATGTTGGAACTATTTTATGTCCCCGACTCAACCCAAAAGCAAGATAAGATTTTTTTTTTAATTGAAAAACAGTGAAGTTCGCAAGAAATACATGAGCAGAATGAAGGACCTCCAGTGGGTTAGTCTTGTGTCATTAACGAGTTGTACGTATATGAATTATACAGCATCAATGTTATATTCATTTAAAAAAACAAAAAGAACGAAAAATAAGAAAATTACGCCATGTTCTAACCGTTTTTTTTTTTGTAAATATATGACTTGATCCATATGTGATGTTGTAATTAAGGCAGCAACCTAATAATTTATTTTCTAATCGATTAGTCTTGTGATATTTCTTTTGCTTGATCGATTACGTTGTTTAGGCGCCGTGAATAAGACTTTTACTCAATTTTGAACTTAATCCATTTGAGGACGTCGATTCACTTGTTGCAGCCGAGCTTGTAATACATTTAATTTTATGGAATTTTATGGAAAAGCCACTAAACGATTGAAGTAAAATTGATTTATCTATCAATAGCCCAGCGTTGGTCCATGTGACACAGCAGTATTTGTTCTGTCATCCATTTGTGTCGTACAGTTAGACTTTGCTCTCCGGACCTCACCACATCATATCACACTTTCTCCTGTGCGTGTGTGCGTGTGTGCGTGTGTGCGTGTGCGTGTGTGCGTGTGTGCGTGTGCGTGTGTGCGTGGATGTGCCCTGTTCACATCCAGAGCCAATAGTATAACAATTACTATGTTGTTTTAATATCACAGCTCATGGTGCCATATTTATTTTGGACAGTCTAACAGAATTGTGTGTATGCTACTTTTTGCTTTTGAAATGCCTTTGGTGCAAACAATGACTGTCATTTTCCAAAAACTTCACTGTGTTTTAGCACTTTTATGTTTGAGGCTGCCCTGATTGAGCAAAGGATCATGGTCTATGTTCCCTCTTTAACTTTATTTTTGTATTCATTTTTTTGCAGTTGCTACAACAAAACTTTTAAGCAAAGAGGCTTGTCATTTGAGATGTTGTGTCAGCCCACAGTATTATTGTGAGACCTTGAACGGCACAATGTTGTCTTATTATCTGGTTATTAGTAATTACTACTGTACTTTAAACAAGATCATCTGAAATAACCCATCAAAGAACTTGAATTCAAAGTCCATTCGACACATTAAACCACGCTTTTCAGCCAAACAAAGGGAATATGATTATATTTAAGATTTGATCAAACCTTTTTCATGTTTTCCTCCAATTTGGCAATTTGGGTGATTGATTGGTGCTTATAAAGTCAATTCCTGATTTGACATGACCAACAAATATGACGTAGGTGTAAACGAGGGCCAAAGACCATTTACATCATACAATAGTTATGAATGGCCACATAAGTACACCGAAGAACACCTTTTGTTTTGTCAAATGATTTCACTGTCATCAAAAGGTTTAAGTTGCTTGCAAAGTTTCACTGCATCTTTGGTGTAGCGGCGCTTTTTGATGACATCACAGCGGTGGAGGTGTTCTGTCGTAGAACTCGACTCTACTTCCTGTCATTTTCAACTTTTAATTGTCACATTTTCTTCACAAACTGCAACTCGACTGATGTAAAACTATGATAATTACTTACCACAAACGTCTATCTCACCAAACAACGTGATGATTAGAAAAACAAACAAACCTGTCATATGGCCTTTAAGTGGAATCCATGAAGAAAAAGTGTTTTTTATTATGGTCATACAATTATTTATCTTAATATTTTACAACTCAAACTTTACAGAGCTTCACAATTCTTTGGGTCATCGTTGAAATCATGCTGAATTGAAACACTAATTTATTTTCTTTCAAATGTTATACACTGATTATATTTTTATTAGTGATGTTTTTGTTTTTTTATCCATCTTTTTATTAGAGTTTTTTTTGCAGTTTTTTTTTTTTGCAGTTTTTTTTTTTTATATATATAATTTAACAACATATATAAACAAAGACAATGAAAAAAGGAAACAAGACCAGAGAGAGAAACGACAGCAAAATTATAAAGCAAAGAGAACGTCCCATTTAGTCCTAAATCTGTCAAATTTGTCCATTTTCTATCTCTTTTTATATTAATATTTTTTTCATTAAAGCGCCTTTTATCAAATGGTTTCAGCAAACTCATTCAGAACCGAATCAATTCACCTTTTTTTTTTTATTGTTCAGCTTACCCCATTTTTTTGTCTCGATTAGAGCACGTTTTTTAAAAAAATGTTAATCAACTGCGTTCCTCGTTCAGGCAGTTGCAGCTTTGCCGATGCAGGACGCCGGAGTGTGGGAACGTGATTGTAACCTTGGTATTTGGCGCGGCGTGTTGCTTTACAGTTGCATAAACACAGAATAGCTCATTGTTGCGCGGGGGCCCATGTGTTTCCCAGCCTTAGTTAGATTCTCAGCCTCACATCTGGTCCTAATGTAGCCCGTGTTATGTGTCATTCGGCCTTGTTTTAAAGCGCTGTTGAGTCTTTTTACTGCCACCCACAGATCCGCGCCGGGCGTCTACACTTTTAACTACGCCGTGTGCGCGGGAGGGAGCTATTATTTTGCGATAGCGCTTATAAAAATCGAGAAACCCGCGTGTTGTGTCTCGTCGTATCTCAAGGCTCTGGTAATCTGGTAAAACGGCGGTCTATCTCTCGCTTTGATGCCGATAGCGTGTCGTGTGTTTTTTGTTTTTGTTTTTTTGGATGATGATTAGGCCTGGGAAACAGTGGCGTGTGAAGTTTTAAAATGCAGAATAATGCTCGGCTTTGCGTTTGTGGGTGCTGGGTTCTCTATTTAAATGAACGTACAGGTACACGTGGGCTCTCTGGTGGTCAATTACCTGTCAGTTAGTTACCCGTCACTAAATCTTCAAAATGTACTCAACTGGGCTTCACAAAAGAACAATTTCACGAATGTATTCTCTCGTTTCCCTCCCTGCAACTTTCCTCTATCCCTACATCGCAATCCTACAAAATCAAACTATTTTATCCGAAATGCTTGGCACGAGTTAAAGTGTAAATTATTGACCGTGAAGTCCTCAGAGTTGTTCTTAGAAGTTCCAACACGTCAACAAATCCTCCAACCATTCACCGATTAAGACTAGAAGTGGGAGTGCATCGACGAGTCCTTAAATCAGGCCTCTAGGACAAACGGGATCATTAAAATGCCATAAAAAGCCCCTTGTTGAGTGCCCACTTGTGAACTATTGTCTAAGGACTTAGAAAAGATCGTCCTGGGCACTCCAATCACGGTTTAAAAGTCCTTTATTTGCTCATTTCATTCATTCACGGATTAAAGTTAACATTGTAATGACTCATTCGATTGTGCCGCAACTTTTTGAACATTCTTCAAAACTGCAAACATTTCAAACGTTTGGATCAACACAACGTTTTCCACTCGATACAATAACAATCTGCTTCACCCGTGCCAAGTTATTAATGGCTATTGCTGTTCCTCATTATTGTTAAGTCTGTGACAACTCAAACGTGCAACTTGCGCATAACGAATGACTTCTGGTGCGTCTTTATAGCTTGTGTTCGCATTACTTGGTAGAACTGGCCTTTTTACTGTCAAAATGCAGATGTTTCTACCTGGTTTACGGTCAATATCTCTGTAATTACCCATCTAAATGAAATGGTTTTCTCTTTCACCTTGCCACACTTGACTCTAACCCTTGCGTTTCGTTTTTTTTTTTGTGCCCAGGGTTCGCGTTCCCGGACTGGGCCTACAAACCCGAGTCGAGCCCCGGGTCCAGGCAGATCCAGCTGTGGCACTTCATCCTGGAGCTGCTGAGGAAGGAGGAGTACCACGAGGTCATCG
Source organism: Chaenogobius annularis (assembly GCA_015082035.1). NCBI lineage: Eukaryota > Metazoa > Chordata > Actinopteri > Gobiiformes > Gobiidae > Chaenogobius > Chaenogobius annularis. Next base: position 137,525 of record BJKM01000744.1, read on the forward strand.
CGTGGCAGGGCGACTACGGCGAGTTCGTCATCAAAGATCCCGACGAGGTGGCGCGGCTGTGGGGGGCGCGCAAGTGCAAGCCCCAGATGAACTACGACAAACTCAGCAGAGCGCTCAGGTGGGCTCAGAAAGTATTTAACTATCGAATGAATCGGACAAGCATTGCGATTCGATTTAACATGAATGTGTGGAATCTTATTTAACATTTTAAACATGAAAAATGGATAATATCGCAATTGTTGTGTTTGGAGAAATGCTAATTTAGAGTATTGAGTGTGTTTGTAATCAGAACTATTAAAAATGAACAAAAAAATGAACGGAAAAGTCATCTCAAACAAGGATAAACTGATATTTCTGCTCTATTGTTGTTAGTTTTATGGTCCGTTCACTTTTTTGTGCTATACTTGACCCTCAGCCAAGACATTTACAGGCTTTACTTTAGTCTGAATATCATTATTATTAGAGGATAAAGATATTTTTGGTCGTTATTGCCCTACCCTTTGTCCAAGAGCATTTCAATTGCGATATTATCCATGTTCTTATACCTCCCACCTAAAATGTATTGGTCAGAAATAAAGATTTTACTCGTACTGTTGTGATTTTACCTACGTTTTGCATAACAACAGGGCACGTGGCCATAGCTTTAGCAGTTTATATGGGTGTTTGCGAGTCGCTGAAGATATTGTCAGGGGAAGTGTTTGACCCGAAGGTGTGAGAAGCCACAGACGAGGCAGGATTACCACGTCAGTCTAGAGTTACCGGACCTCGCGAACCTTGAACGCCACCTCAACTTTCACCTTCCTATGACCCCGCCAGTTAAATAAGGTCGACGTGGTACTTTAAATGGCAGGTTTTTCATATAGTGCTTGTCACAGAGGTCATACTGTGCACTACATATACACTTAGGCCCGTCACAATAACACATTTTGACGTGCGAGATCATGATAAACGATAATATTGAAACTTCAAAGCAGGATAATTCCCCCAAAAACTATTTCTAAATGTGCTGTGTTGTTAAAAAATACTAATTTCAATAAATAAATAAAATGGATAAAACGAATTTAAATAAATAAAATGCAATTTAATTCAATAAATCAAATAAAATAAAATACACTTTAGTAGTATGTTTATGTCTATAATTAGTCATGAAAGTCACACAAATGGGCAATGTTTACAAAAAATCCTATACGCTAACTTTTAATTTTACTAGGCAGAACATAACCTTAAGAAACAAACCGTATTTAAACCTTGGACCTTTTTTAAATAATCCCATGACTAGCTTGTACTGCAATAAAGACTCCATTCTCTTCTAAAATTGTCTGAATGTCTCACCAATGTCGCACCAATCCCCTTTGCCGTCCCACCTTACGTCTCGAGCGCCGCCTGCGTCACCCAAAGCACAAGCACGCGGCTTTATTAGCGTCATTTGTCCTCATCCAAACACGTTTCTGCTCGGCCGCCAGTTCTTCTGCGTCAGTTTCGGCCTGGTTCACACCGTTTGTATCCAGTGACGCGGCGCTAACCCATTTACAGCCCGTCTCACCTCCGCCACGGCTCCGTCACTGCTCCGTCACGGCCTCCTGTTGTGGTCGGATGATTGGACTAAATCGCTCTGCTCTTGCGCCTGTTTTAGGATGCGGAAGAAAGACGAAACGAAAGAAGCAAAAATATATTCCACAACAAGAAGATCTAAATGTAAAATGTAATGTCTTTATAAGCAGTACCGTTTTATTTTCAGTTTTACCTCACGATATCTGGTTTAAGATACAGATGCTTGAAAATTGGAGTGGGTAATAAAGTGAAGGAAAAAAAAAGACATACACATTTTTATCTTGTTTTGATTGTTCAGTTTTTGTTGTTTTTTTTCTCTTAAAAAATAAATAAAATCGAAACATACAAAAACACAGCCCATACAACATGACCAAGAAGCACAAAACAAAGTAAAAAAAATTACAAATGGCACATAAAGAAGGCACAATTCAACAAAAAAGTCAAATTGTTCCTTTTTCAAATTGTCCAAATTTTTAAAAATTCCCATTTTGCAAATTTCTGCATAATATGAGTCCAGTCTTCATGGTTGGTTCAGTTAGTGTCCTCCATTTCCACCATGGTCCAAAGGTATCCATTTATTGTGTCCATGCCAGGTGTTTTGAGGCCCAGATAAATACATAGTGACCTGAAGAAAAGGTAAAAACACTTTATTAATCACTCTTCAGGTAGAAATAATTCGCTGCATTTGACCCAGTTCTCAATCAGTCAAATTGTACTCTCATCCCTGCGACAATCTTTTTTTATTTCTTCTTCTTTTTGGTCATCAGGTTTATTGCCATTGTCGGTGAGCAAAAAAATCACAAACTAGAAACTTGCTTTGACGATGAGGCGCAACATAAAACTAAATAAAACTACAATAATAATGGCAAATATATATAAATACATAACACAAAAATAAGGAATGAATAAAAATAGACTTATACTAAATACTTTGACGGACTATATACACACAATTTACAGTTGAATACGGTTTAATGTCATCACAAACACTTTTCCAAACCCCTTGTTCCCATTTGCCAGCCTCCAACATGTGAGTGAGTGACAGCTGGAGCTACCCTATGAAAACCAGTGAAATATAAACTTTAAGGAGCTGCAGTTGGCTTTTGTCTCTCCTTAATGGCTCATGTAACTAACAATATTAACTACACAAGTCGTTGTTACATCAGGTGTGATCTCTGCTCTTGAAAGTTTTGCTGTTTCTGTTGCACATCCAAGCGTAGATTAAAATGTGAGTAATTACACGGCCCTACTCCTCACGTAGATCGTTAGTTTGAGCCTGGACACCATATGTTTAACCTTTTGCGAGACTCGACCGCTGCCTTTGAAGAGGCCTAAGCCGCTTAAAACCTGCTTACACACAGTGCTATGGCCAAGAATAATGAGTGGAGTTTATAACTAGTTTCCATGGCCTGTATCTGACCTTCTGATTTGTTGCTCGTCCTTGGACTTTGCTCGCCGTATTATCTCATACCGTTTCAAATTTTAATTGCTGCCGTCGACGTGGGCAGGTAGGGAAGCGCTGCGCGTGCTAAACCCGGGCCAGTAGCCCTCGGAGTGGGTGCCGCACATGTGGGAAGCGGCGGCGGAGACCAATTTAGTGCTCAGTCTGTTTGGGCCATCTTGTAGTGATCGGTTTAGCCTCCTGGTGTTGTCGTGGGACGGCTAGTGTTAGTCTGCTCGCTCACACGCTCCCCAGTGAAATGTCATCCCTCCTCCAGCCCATCTGCAGCTTGTTTTTGAGCAGATTTACACCTTTTTGCATCCACTACTCACCTCAAATAACGTCTGTTTACGAGGTAAATTTAGAAGGATTGGCAATAAAACACAATGAGCGACAAGACACGTTGGGCTTTGAAGTGTTTCCCAGAAGAGAATAATACGGATTTACTGGTCGCCTGGTGATCAAACGCAGTGTTGCGGAGTCCCTGAGCAAGACGCTTCACCGCATTGCTCGCATAGATTTGTGGCTGGTTGAGCTAAGAAGGGCATCTGGCATAACCAAATCTGGTAAACCACTAGGTAACGGATTCAGTATGGCAGTGGAGCGTATTTGTTTATCAGTCTCACCTCAAATTAGAGCTGCAGTCGACTAAAGACTCATTTTTAATCAACTGGAGGAGGGCGAGGTGGCACCAGAAGAGCTCGCACACGTTTTAAGTATCTCTATGACCAGACCCAAACTGTGCTCGGAGATCACAGAATCACAAAACAACAATTTATACAGAAATTACACAAACATTGAGAAAGGACGAATACAGTCGATAGAAACAAGTCTTGTAAGCGAAGATGATGCACTTCATCTGGACCTCTTCGGCAGGTTTGTGCACAGGTAGGAAGCCAAGAGTCCCTAGCGCTTCCTTTTATGGATGAAGAGATGCCAGTGAATCCCGTGGCGGATGGAAAGCCAGAAAGACGAGAACGGTTGGGAAGTAAAACAGACCGACAGACCTTTCACGAAACGCTCCGTCCAAGGCCTGGAGACGCTGAGAGCTTGAGTGCTTGAACAAAACATCGCCAACATATTCAGTGAGTGAAGAAAGCGAGAAGATAAAGATCTACCCGTCTTGTCACTTAAGTTTTGTTAATCATTTGTTAATAAGAGAAAACATGTGAGAACAGTCAAGACTTCACACACAAAGCCACCGGACCAAACCAAGCTGAAACCGGAGCAAATGCGGTTTAAATGTGTCCTTATGTTTAAAACGCACGTGTTCAAAGGCTGTTTGCTGCTTGAGTGTTAATTTCACTGCTTTAATTCCTGTTATCGGTCAGACTGAGCATATTGGAGAGGTCTGTGTTGTGGTTTGTGTCACTTTCATGAATGAAAAGCTGTTGAGTAATGACAGTCTTTGAAACACTTCCCTTTAGAAGTGTTTTTAATGCGCCATACCTTTTTATACATGTGCGTTCATACAGTCAGAAGCCTCTCTTTAATTTAATATTAAGGAAGTAGTCATCAAAGAGTGCTCCGTCTGGTTTTCATTTTAACTCTACTCAAAATGTCACTCTGAAATAAGGTGTTACTTTTTCTTGCTGTGCGGTTGTTAGGCCGATGTTATTGATACAGCATTATATATTAACACAACAAATTGATCATGTTAAAGCTGAAATACACATTAATATCTTTTACTATTGCCAAAAGTGTTTTTCAGATTTGTAAAAGACCACATACCATGACTAAAATTGTGACCTCAGTAGGAAATGTAGTCGACTAAACCGGGTGCGTTCACGCTTGTCCTTGTTGGGTCCAGGTTTTTAGCCCAGTTTAGTCCAGATTTAGAGTTTGTTTGGTTTCTGTTCTAAGCCTAGGTCTACGCACAAGTGTGAACTCACCTGTATTTTCCTTTTTGGGATCAAATAGGAGAAAAACGTAGATGTAAATTGTCAAAACGCATATTTTTTTCTTTCGTCTTTAATGTAATATTATGCTTTGCCTGGAGTCGTTCAAGGTACTTTTGAGCAGAGAAAATTGACATAAGATAAGTTCCTTGCCTTACTGTGAAACCAGAAAAGTTACACAGTGCACCTTTTTTAATGGCAGTTAAAAAAAAACATTATTGGCGATTTATTTTACAGTTCTACAAATGTGCTGTAGCGTGTCTCTCAGTCTTTGCCTCTCCACGTGTCTACAACGTGTTAAGACCTCGCTGCCCAAAGCCCGTTTCTAGTTTCTTTAAGCTGAAGTTCAGACGCTCTTCAAAGCCTTGACACCCGCTCGTGATGTGAGATCCACATTGACGCAGCGCTGAGTTGGCGTGTGTTCTGTCACATGTACGAGGCTCGCCCTTGGACCCACTCCGCTCTTTGTCACCCATCTGCGAACATTATGTCTCCGCGCGGCTCTTAGCACCCACTCACAAATATAGCCCTGCGCCGTCTGGAGCGACAGAACACTGGGACCCAAAATGTTTTCACTGTGTAAATGAACATGCGCAACTCCAATAACAACAAACACGAAAGTTTGGGAATCGTTTCTGAACTGAAAAAGTAAAGATATAATAAAGTCATTTTCAAAGTTTATACATTATTTGCTGCTCAAATACCTGCACAAAACCAGGATTAAGGACTAGGAGAGGAGGACTGACTCAAAGGACTAGAGAGAGAGGACTGACTCAAAGGACTAAGAGCAGGAGGACTGACTCAAAGGACTAAGACAGGAGGACTGACTCAAAGGACTAAGACAGGAGGACTGACTCAAAGGACTAAGACAGGAGGACTGACTCAAAGGACTAAGAGAGGGAGGACTGACTCAAAGGACTAAGACAGGAGGACTGGACTCAAAGGACTAAGACAGGAGGACTGACTCAAAGGACTAAGACAGGAGGACTGACTCAAAGGACTAAGACAGGAGGACTGACTCAAAGGACTAAGACAGGAGGACTGACTCTAGACACAGTTATTGCAAATTAATCGTTGGGGCTCTCGACAAAGGTCCAAACGGGACTGAACCAGATCAAAATGAGTTATAAAACATGAAGCTAAAGCTAAACCGGGACCAAACCAAGATTAATCCAGTTAAAACGATTCATATTTAATCTACATTTCTTCGAACGACAGCGCGTACTTTACCGCTTCCCTTTTGAATAATGCACATTCGAAGCCTTTATTCTCTGAGACAGGTTATTCAGGGCTGGGAACTCTTAAGTGTAGATAATTGTTGAAGCGCTTCAGATAATTTCTTCCAGGAATCACAAGTCATTTCCCCCTTTTTCTTTTCTCTTCTCAGAACGGTACCAGACCGCCGTCACATGACCCTTTTTGTTTTAATAGAAAGTTCGGTTCTATAGACTCTGCACCAGTCCTTCACCGCCAATCACGCGTTCAAGCGCAATTTCAAACGCGATCAAATTAGCTGCGTAGCATTAAAGCTCTTCAGTCGCTCGCCTGTTTTGCTGCCTTTTTTCTTGTGTTTTTCACCAGATTTATTAGCGTAGGATTGTGGATTTGTTGTCAGTAGTTTATCCAGTTTGATAGATTTTGAACCAATGGAGCTTTTAAGTTGCTAATATTGACAAAAATAATGTATCCCGATGAAAATATTCAGAGTATTTTATGTCAATCCAAGAGAAATGTAAGAAATAAAACATGCCTTTAAACGTAATAAATCAGACAAATGTGAAAAGTCTGTAAAAAAGTGCAGGAATATCACCTTTTATACCCTTATTTCTTTTCTTTTTTAAAACAAACTGCATTATATTTGTTCTCCCAAGTTTACTTGCATCAATAATGGTTAAAAATGTACTTTCCACTTTGTGCCAAATGTATCGCGTGCGTGTAAAGGTGCCGTATCCAGGAGGCGATCTGAGCTGGCATAATGGTATGTTTGATGTATGTTATTACCTGGTTACTATGGAGTTTAGTCCGTGGAGCTGTTTGAGGAGACCACGGTTCTTCACATCTCTGCTGAGTTGAAGTGAAGGGCATTATTATTTACGTATTTGCCGTTTTATTCTGAGATGTTGGGAGTCACCCCTCGAGGCAAATGTCCACGGAACTTTGTTGTGTTCTAATCCTCCTTTACGCACCATTTATTACAGACTTCTGACCATTTTAGACCACGTTACGTCATCATCAGGAGCTTCTGACTACGGCTGCAACGATGAACGGACTCAACGTGACGCAATTAAAAAAACATTGTAATTTATCTGTAAAACGCATCAGAAAAGACCTTTTTATGACAAATGTTTAGGGCTGGGCACAGTATGGCCCTTTTTAAAAGCTCAATATCTTTCTTTAAAGCGAGCTACATTCAGCTACATTTATCCCAGTTGAGCTACATTTTGTCCCAGTTGAGCTACATTTGTCCCAGTTGAGCTACATTTGTCCCAGTTGAGCACATTAGTCCAGTGAGCTACGTTGTCCCAGTTGAGCTCATTATGTCCCAGTGAGCTACATTTGTCCCAGTTGAGTACATTTGTCCCAGTTGAGCTACATTAGTCCCAGTTGAGCTACATTAGTCCCAGTTGAGCTACATTAGTCCAGTTGAGCCTACAATTTGTCCCAGTTGAGCTACATTTGTCCCATACATTTGTCCCAGTTGAGCTACATTTGTCCCAGTTGAGCTACATTTGTCCCAGTTGAGCTACATTTGTCCCAGTTGAGCTACATTAGTCCCAGTTGAGCTACATTAGCTCCCAGTTGGCTACATTAGTCCCAGTTGAGCTACATTGTCCCAGTTGAGCTACATTTGTCCCATACATTTGTCCCAGTTGAGCTACATGGTCCCAGTTGAGCTACATTGTGTCTTGAGCTCATTGTCCCAGTTAGCTACATTAGTCCCAGTTGAGCTACATTTGTTCCCAGTTGAGCTACATTTGTCCCAATTCTTTCGGTGCAGAAATGGAAAGTAGAAATGTAAATCTAGAAGAGGCTTGTCCCTGATTAAAACAAAATCTAACATGTTACGCGGTCACACTGGTAGTGCTCTAATAGGGCCGTGGTTCCCAAAGTGGGGTTCGGGACCCTCCGGGGGGAGGGTCACGAGATGACTTGGAAGATGTAATTTTAAAAGTATAAATGCTTATATTTTTATGGATGTATTTGATTGAAATGATGTAATGTAACACAATAAGACGCGCAAATAAACCCAAATGAAACCTGATATTAAATGTTATGCAACTTTAAATAATCTCAAACAGCAATTTCAAGATTGGTTGAACACTTATTTTGGGGGTCCCGGCCTGAAAAGTTTGGGAACCCTGTTAATAGGGCATAATAACTTGCCAATTACAACAAATCAGTGTAATTGATCAACTTCTCATTCCTTCTGGGTTATTACTCTATGTGCATCTGCATTTTAGGATTATGCAGTCACTTTGTTAGAAAAGTGCATGAAATCCCATGATACGGCTTGTGAACGTGTGTGTTGTTCCTTTCTGCAGGTTTTCAAGCAGTTGACTTGAGAAACGATTATTTCCAAAGTGAATTCAAATGCATTATCAACCAAATAAAGGTTGAAATGTGCTGACTGTTGAAAGATAGATGGAGGACATTTATAGAGATATATATATATATATAGTGGTATTATTGATGAAACGCCACACTTTGTTATATCTTTGTGTTTGTATTGTCCAGATAACGATTGTCTAAATATCACTGCAGTTATTTTTCATGTTCGATTAGTCATGATTAGTCAGTTAATCCTTGCAGTGCTAGTTTAAGGCGCTGACGGCACAGGTCGAGTTGTGTTTTTAGTTCTTTTACCGAACCAGCAGGGGAACGATATGAAGACGCGCGGTTCCTTTTTTAAAGTGGACAAACTGGACAGAATCACCTGCTCACGGTGCATTTGTTGTTCTCCGTCCCTGGTTTGTTGTCGTGTTGTTGTGTTGTTTTGGGAGTGCGTGCGTGTGTGTGTGTGTGTGTAGTAGTGTCCCTCTGGAGTGGCCCTTCTCGCTCTGACTCAGAGAATGTGACTAAACCTCCTCTCACTCCCGAGCCCCGGACACTGCCGTGACTAATGTTACCGGACTCACTGCTGTTTTGTCTTCATTAATGCTGCTTTTCGTCAACATGTTTTTCACTTTCGGACGTTTTTTTTATTTTTTGTATTTTTTATTACGACGAATAAGCCGCACATTGTACATCCCAACTGTTCACGAAAACTGTCGCAACGCTGGAACATTTGTGACATGTGGGTTTTCTTCTTGACAGATTATGCAATTGCGATTAGACACTTTTTTTTTGGGGAAATCTCGCTTCACATCAGGGAGTTTGTAATATTATATATAATTATATAGAGAACACAGAGTTCCCAGAAAAGTCTAAACTGCATAATAATACTTTTGTTTATTTTTTGGCAGTTCATTCAGAGTCCTAACGTTGTTTTTTAATCTACTCGAAATCGTGAATGAGAATTGTACGATTTCTGTCCCAGGTATTCGCTGGAAGTTGTATTTTGAGTAAACTCTTTGGACGACAACGTGCACGACTGGCCGTTTCCTTTTTCCTTTTTTATTGTAGAGCGATTTGGAGAAAATGTGTCGGCATTTGCGAATTTTTCTGACGCGGATTGCGATTATATTTGCGTCCGAATAATCCGATTTTGTTCAAAGTTCATATTGTAAATGCGTCCAGGAGAATTGACAAAAAAGCCAAATGACATGGGGACTGAAAAACGATGTATTTCAGAAGATATTTGTACAGATCTAAACTACAGAGCTAGATATTTGCTTGTTTGTGGAGGACATTTTACATTGGCACTTAAAACATTGCAGTCCAGTCCGCTCAAACGTGGCTTTTGATTGCGATTAATCTTACGGCTCAGTTCTTGTGGTTTCTCCTCGGATATCGCCGTCCTTAAAACGCACCGATCGAACATTTTCTCTTGACATTTAAAACACGTGGTTTTTCCCGGCGTCGTGTAAATTACTTCTTACACAACTGGCACTAAAAGCAGCACTTTCAAACCGCTCATAGAGAAAACGTAGCTTTCTTGTTGCAACTGAAGAGGTTATAATCTAGTCAAAGATCGATACGTGCAAATGGCGTACGTAAACCTGTTATGTGGCTTTGTGATGCAACATTGCGGTGAATAACGGTTACGTAAAGTTTCATTGACTACATGAATGAGACTAGACTGACTAATAATCACAGCAGAAGGAGGAAGTCTTTTAAATAAATCTGCAACTAAACCTTTGGCCAACAATGCGGTTGATCGTAGCGACGTTTACGGCTCGCACTTCTGAGTCGGCAGTTTATAAAATACTTTGCTTTATTGTTGGATGCAAACCGCGGTCAAATAATCTGGCAAAATACCAATGAGAGCCTTTTGAGAGGATTAAAAAGCCAGATTAAAAAGAAATGTGAAATGAGTCGTCGTCGCTGCCTATATGCTCACGTTTCTTATGTTCTAGTTCTCATTGTGACTTGAATACTCACGATTATCGATGAACCGAATCATCTTGCCGTCCCTTTTTTTTTTTTTTTTACACAAATAAAGTTGGGTACTTCAGTTTAAAGATTTTGACACGTCTTTTGTGCTTGAATCTTCCCAGCTTGATGTTTCAGTACATGACAAAAGGTGTGCTTGTTCTTTTGGCCCGTGATGACTAACCTCGTGGTGAATGAGAGGGTTTTAAGTAAAGAAAAGAGGGAGGTGTTTTGGTCTTGGGCCAGAGGTGAGTCATGGAGAGCCGTGTCCTCGTGTCCTCGTGTCCTCGTGTCCTCGTGTCCTCGTGTCCTCGTGTCCTGATTGAGTTGTCGGCTCCATTTCCTCCTCTGGAGCAGTGATGACTAATGCGTCTAAACGGCCTCAGCGGACCACGTCCTCAGGCAATCGCTGCATGTGTGCAGCACACTCTGCTAAACGTACTTTTGCTTTTAGATCAAAATTAGTGATGGGACAAACCACATTTCTTAATTATTACCTAGTTCTTCTGGAGTATTTCTTTCCGATAACTATGCTCGATACTGCTCTAACCTTTTCGTAATTATATATATTACAACTTGTTTTACGGTATAAGTTTGTAAAAAAAACAATAGAGCTGCAACTATTAATTGTTCCAAGTTATTTTAGTCTTATTTTGAAGGGACAATGTACAGAGACTTTAAGCTCGTAAAAAACAAAAGATGTTCTTCACCCGATTGTGGCGCAGGAGCTCATTTCCATCTGCATTGGCTGAATAAATGACAGGAATAAAAGATGCAGTGCAAACAAAACGCATTCAACAATAAGATGATTTTGACCCAAACATCAACACAATGAAGTCTGAGGGAGTAAAGTCTGAGGGAGTAAAGTCTGAGGGAGTAAAGTCTGAGGGAGTAAAGTCTGAGGGAGTAAAGTCTGAGGAGTAAAGTCTGAGGGAGTAAAGTCTGAGGGAGAGAATAAAGACTAAAAGAATAAAGTCGGAGAGAAAGAATAAAGACGAAAGGAATAAAGTCTAAAAGATAAAGTCTAAAGGATGGTGGTAATGTAACACTATGGATACCAACTGCCATAAAACACCACCAAAGTAGGAGGAGGAGAAATTGGGGTTTGCCACCACTCGTTTCCTTTTCGTTTCTTGGATATATTTAATGTCTTGCTAATGTTGCTAATTCTGCTGCAATCTCTTTTGTTTTCAGATATTATTACAACAAGAGGATCCTCCACAAAACACCAAGGGCAAAAGGTTCACCTACAAGTTCAATTTCAACAAGCTGGTGCTGGTCAGTCACTATCCCACTTTCATCGACATGGGCTCAGGAGTTTTATGATTACCGTTTGTTTAGGGTCCCTAATTACAGGACGATTCAGATAATATTTAGACTCAAGCAGAAAGCAATTGGATTGCATTACGGCCTTCACTGCGCAAGAGCCAACCGTCCAATATTGTAACGGTTGTATATTTACAAAATCTCACATATACTCTCCAATTACTGTAAATATCTCCAGACAGAATTGGGGAAGCTGTAACAAATTTGGTCATGAATAAATTGGGAGGGGAAAAAAAGGAGCTTTGAAAATATTTTTACACTACGGCTTTCCATTTTTTAAACAAAAATTTAAGTTACCCCAATCCATGCCGTTAACACCCCAATCGAGGGCTACCCCAGGCCCCGATTTTAGAAAGATACTAGAACACTCCCAAGCAGTCAATTGGACGGTTGCGCTCTGGCGATGACATAATCGAAAGAATAAATTCTTCTAACACGCAAAAAAATTGGTCTATTAGCCTCTTTAATGAATATTATTCATTATTCAGAGTGCCGAAGTTGACCAGCCTCAGCCCGGAGGAGGAGGAGGCCTCGGAGGGGGGGCGGAGGAGAGATGAGAAGGGGAGGGAGGGGCGGAGGCGGAGGAGGGGCGGAGGGAGGGGGGCGGACGGAGGGGAGGCGGAGGCGGAGGGAGGGGGCAGAGGGAGAGGAGGAGGCGAGGAGCGGAGGGAGGGGCAGGCGGAGGGAGGAGGCGGAAGGTTGTTTGCGATAGCGAAGCCGCTGTTACAGAGAATATACGCATAGTCATTCATGGATCTGGACCCACCTTCCTAAAAAAAAAAAGCCAGCCAAATACTATTATAACACAGGATTCGTAAATACCTTGAATATTGTCACCGTTGCCAAGAACATGCCGCGATGTTACCGGGGCAGCTGAAGCAACAGGTGCTTAGTTTATTGATCTGGACAGCCTAAAATGCCATAACTATATAATAAAGTTTGTCATAAATACCTTAAACATTTACAATAGACCTACTGCCAGGGAGATTTTGCCGGCTTCTTTTCGCGTCCTCCGCATTCATCCTCCGACTCGCTTCCTGGGTCGGCTGAGCTGCCCAAAACCCACGAGTCCTCGAGTTTGACTTCCCTTCACCACCCGAATGAAACCTCATCAATGTTTTGATGCATTGCCAGGGCCTTTTGTACGGATAATCGCTTCAAATCCATTCTACCTTTAGCTTTGCTGTGACACTAAAGGTGACACTACAGCTGCACTGTCGTCCGCGGTGTCATTAATAGAGCCGTCAGTGACGGGTGTGGGAGTTAGAGGAAGAATTACTCAGAACTCGTTTTAACGTTTTTATTTCAGTTGAATTGCAATATGGGGATTGATATACACAAAGGTAAAGAAAAAGTCGAGAGCCCATGAATCTGAAAGAGCACCGCAACCAAAAGAAAGAGTCATTAGACGCACAATTCCGATAACCGTCAAATTGACGGCCTTGGGAGTTCTAGTGTTAAAACAAAGACGTACACGCCTTAATTTACTAGTCAAAATAATAACAGACAAAACCAAGACTAATCTAAGCAAATTTAGGCCTTTTAACATGGACAAACAAAAGATAAAATCAACCTTTTTTATGTTTTTATTTACAAAAATAATTTTTGGAAAATAACAAATTCTGTCAGAACTTCTGTGTTTTTGCCAGATATTTACTCATTGAACTAAAATGCATTGAAGATAAAGATGTAAAGCTAAAAATAACAAAAAATGCATCCAGCAGCTAATTTTTAAGGTTTATAATTGTACTTCCTGTTTGTAATCGATGACATCACTGGGGAATTTAATCTAATGTCACTTATTTTTAAAAAAAAATTCTCAAAACTTTGGATGGAATGAGTATCGCCAATGTGATGTCACTTCCTGTCATTTTCAACTTTTCTTCTTTTTTTTTTTCTTCTTGTTTTTTGGCGGTTGGTATCCGTAGTGTTACATTACCGCTATTCTTTACACTATATTCTTTCGACTTTCCACTTTTCTCCACAAAAAGCTACTTGATTGATGTAAAACTATCATTTATATTTACAACAGGTAAAAATACAGCAAATAAAATCAAAATTATAAAATCATAAAAACCTGTCTTAGGCACTTATAATCAGAATCAGTAAGTTGTTACTGCTGATATTGCTACTTCCTTCTTTTCTAACCAAATGTATGACTATAACTGATGTATCTGCTACTTGTGCCTTTCCTCTATTTCCACTTTTTAACATTTAATTTTCACAGGTTCTATTTCTACAAATATCTGTACTATTTCATGTATATTTTTTATTCCTACGCCAAGTATTTCTACTGGCTTTGCTTCCTACATTGCTTCTAAAACAGGCTTTTATTCATTTATACTGGTGGAAAAAAACGTTTATAAGTTACTTCATACAGAAATAGAGCAGCATCCGTGTGAAAAATGTCACCTTAGCAACAAGAGCGCCAGAGGAAGTTTAAATGGGGAAATCGTACTTGACGACAAGGACTCGGTGAAGGAGCTGCGCGCTGTAGACAAAACAGTGATGTCCTTCGGGGGTCCGTCCATCTGAAGTGATGTAATAGTTTGAAAAATACTGATTAAAGTCTGTTTGAAAAGGTAGAATTCGGGGCAGGCAAAACAAGGCGCTCTTCGTGTAACCGGGGGTTTAAAAGGTTTCATGTTGACATATTTAAAACCTGCACAAAATGACACTGTTGGCGTTGGAGGCTGCTGTTCTCGCCGCGACAACATCGGGACGTATAAGGAAATATTGACAAAAAGGCTTGGATAAGATGGTTCGTCCCAAGTTCTGATGGAATTACAGTTTGGATTTGCTTTCTTGGTGAGACACAATCAACTTCTATACAGATTTCCTAAACATGAACAATACAAACATTTAATTATTGCCATTTAACACAAAATTAGTAACTTTTTTTTTTTTTTTTTTTTTTTTTTTGTCTTCTTCTCTGGGCTCCAAAGTCTGAATTTCAAACCACTTTTTCTATTAATTGCACAGCCCTAGTCTATGACTGAACCTGAACTCTGGACTGAACTGACTGACTGTTGACTGAGACCTGGACTAGATGTGACTGAACCTGGACTAGACTGTGACTGACTGACTAGACTGGACAGACTGGACTGACTGTGACTGAACCTGGACTAGACTGTGACTGAACCTGGACTAGACTGGGACTGACTGACTAGACTGTGACTGAACCTGGACTAGACTATGGCGGACCTGGAACCTGGAACCTGGAAACTGGACTAACATGACTGTGCTAGACATGAACCTGAACCTGACTGAACCTGGGCTAGACTATTGACTGAACCTGGGCTAAACTATGACTGAACCTGGGCTAGACTATGACTGAACCTGGGCTAACCTGACTATGACTGAAACTGGGCTAGACCGGAGACTGAACCTGGGCTAGACGGACTATGACTGAACCTGGGCTAGACTGGACTGATGAACCTGGACTTAACAGGAACTATGACTAAACCTGGGTCGGACTGTACTGAACTGGGGCTATACTGACTATGACTGAACTGGCTGGGACTATGACGTGAACCATTGGACTGAGACCTGGACATGACAGAACACTGGGCTGGACTATGACTGAACCATGGGTAGACCTGGACTATGACTGAACCTGGGCTGGACTATGACTGAACCTGGGTAGACCTGGACTATGACTGAACTGGTGGATATGACTGAACCTGGGCTATACTGGACTAGACTGAACTGGCTACTGGATAGACTGACCTGGGCTAGACTGCGACTATGACTGAACTGGGCTGGACTATGCGTGAACCTGGGCGACCTGGACTTGACTGACTGGGACTGGACTATGACTGAACCTGGGCTAGCACTATGAGACTGAACCTGGACTATAACAGGACCACAGGACTGACAGGTCGGACGACTCGTTGAACTGAGATATATTTTGAATGTTGCTATAAATGATTAAAATGTCATCAACAGAATAGCACATTTTTTAGGTTTATAATTTCACTTCCTGTTTGTGATTGTATGACATCACACTAGGAAATGGTTTTTCTTTCTGTAAATTATGCATAAATCTCCTGTCTGGAAGGAGTGTCCCTGGTGTGATGTCACTTCCTGTCATTCCCTACAGATTTTTCAGTTTCCTCCTCACAAATATCCTCCTTCGATTGGTGTAAAACTATGATTTCCACGTACAACAGGCATAAATACACCAAACAAATTAAACATTTTTAAAATCGGAACAAACGGTCATCAACAATACACTTTATATCGTAACAATTCTTTATATAGACTGCTGTAGTCGCCTTATTTCAACCTTTATTTGGTTAAAACCTATGTAGAAATAATAGTTTGACTAGTCGACTACTAAAATAATCATTAGTTGCCGCCGTAAAAACGAAGGCGAGTATGAAGGCAGAAGTTGTGTCGTTTTTCTAACATTTGGCCCTTTTCCTAAACATTTGCGTCCACAAAAAGCCTCTTTCAGCTCGAACTCGCGCTCGGTCTAAGCCACGTTTGTCAGCTAATTTCCTACAGGACAAAATTAACTTCAGTAGCTCTGTTTGTGTCTGAAAAGCGCCCCGCGTCCCGCCCTCGGCCTCTCCTCCCTCCGCTGAGGTCTCGTCTTTGTTCCCGTGTGTCCCCGCGCCGCCCCGCTTCACAAACACGTCCCCCCCCCCCGTACAGCGGCGTGACACGAGAGCGGCAACCCGAACCTTAATTATACGGGCTGTCTGATGTGGGCCCACACGCCGTCACGCTGCCGGAGGACGGTTAGTCTGCGTCAGTCCGGGGTTTGACGCAGACTTCCACAGAGATATCAGTGGTGAGGCGCTTTTGAAAAGTTTGAGAAATGACGAAAGCGATTTGAGGTGCTACTCTGTTCAAGAACAACAACAAAAAAGTGGTGTTGTGGCTCATTCTGCCCGTTTTTTGAAATGTGGAACAAAGGCGCTTTTCTGTTCCACAAAGTGTCACAAATCATTACTAATTAAACACACTAGGTCTGTACTTTCTCTGCGAGTTTTGACAGAATATATGGACAGTAATCGCTTAGAATCGTCATTTTGAATCATTTTGGCATAAGCGAACAACTGCAAGAGCTGAAACTTTTATTTTTGTAATCGACGAGAACAAATAATGATTCTATTGTGCACTGAGAACTTTTAAAATGCATTCTAAACCAAATAAAAGGTTTGAAAATGCCTCAGGGAAGACTTCCAGACAGAGAATATTTATGAATAAAGCGTATTATTGATGCAAATCTTAAATGTTTTTATTCTTCTTTTTTTTTTTTTTACATTTGGACTGAATAATGTCTTATGTTATAAAAGTTTTAGAGTCTATATAGTCAAGATTACAATAAAAATATAACATGTTTTTGGTAGTCAACTAGTCACAACTACTTTTCAGTTCAATGACAATTACTACTTTTATTGTATAAACGACAACACTTGGCAGTTTGTTAAAGTAAACCGGTTATTGTAAATGTAAGTTCTCTTTGTGGAAGTTACTTTGTGCTGTCTCTTTAAATAAAGCAGCTCAATGTTGTTCTCCGCTGGTCCAGACCTGGGCCAGACGGTCCAGACCGGTCCAGACGGGTCAGACGGGTCCAGACAGGTCAACATGACACCAGAAGTGTGTTGACGTTTAGACGGAGCACAACACAATGGACTCTGGAGACGGTGGAAAAGGAGGTGGACCGGCCTCCTGTTTGTGATGGCACACACTTTTCCAAACATTTTACTTTTGCCACATGCTCCTGGTTTGAAACACGGGACGAGGTTCAAAAAGGCTCCTGGTTTGAAACAGGGACGAGGTTCAAAAAGGCTCCTGGTTTGAAACAGGGACGAGGTTCAAAAAGGCTCCTGGTTTGAAACAGGGACGAGGTTCAAAAAGCAGCTGATTGTGGCTCTGCTTTCTCTCTCTTTGGGTAAAACTGTCCGATTCGCCACCGCGGCCCCATTTCTTATTAGTTTGAGCTAAACCATGCTTTATTATCGGTTAGCGTTGTTGATTTTGTATTATTCAAACTGGCTAAAATGGCTAATCAGTTGTAGCAAAAAAAAATAGTAGCTCATAAAATCGTCTGGCACGGCCTTTTGTTTTCAGACGTGAATGGCCAGTTCTCCAGTGTTTAGCTGTAAAAATGTGTTTCTCAATTTAAATATTCAAACGTAATCTCTATAAAAGGGATGTCAAGTTGAAGTTTTTTATGTATTTTTATTTTACTTCATGTCACATTCACTTAATGCATAATGATTCTTTTCCAAATAATGATTCCATATTAGATAAACATAAACACTAAAGAGATGGTTATAAACATGTTACATTGTTGTGAACAGTGAATGTAAATTGATATTTTACATGCCTTTATCAGTTTTATATTCTGTTACTGTAAGAAATAAATGGCCTAAATAACTTAAAATACCTTGAAATACCTTGAAATACCTTGAAATACCTTGAAATACCTGTTAAAAATGTCATGTTTTAACAGTACTTGTGTCATATGTGATTATCTTAAAGTGATAAACATTCTCTTTACATTGTTTGTGGTTTCCAGGTCGAGTTCCTCAAAGTGCTCCTCCCGTTCCTTCTGGAGGCACCCACTTCCGCTTCCCGCCCTCGACCCCCTCGGACGTGCTGTCGTCCAGCGAGGAGCTGCGCAGCCCCGGCATGTACAGCGCCGTGAGCAGACGCATGGCCCGCGGCTCCGTCAGCGACTGCAGCGACGGCACCTCCACCAACTCCGAGCTGGAGGAGGCCGGAGCGGAGGAGCGCGCCGGGGGTCCCGAGCGAGCGTACAGAAGCCTGCTGCACCCTCGCCTGACCCACGACTCGCTCTTCAGAGTCTACGGCGGAGGCCCGGGACTCGCCAGACCTACGCCCAGAGTGCACCCCGATCAGCTGTCCCCGTTCCCCGTCTCGCCTCTGCCCGGCCCGGGTCTGCTGCCGCCACTGTCCCCCGCCATGTCCATGACGCCGACGCCCCACCTGCCCTTCACCCCGTCCCCGTCTCTGCCCTCGCCTCTGATGGGATCCCACTTCTCCTTCAACGCAGAAGACATGAACCAGTACCTCCACGCGCACAACCAGTCCGTGTACAACTACCACCTGAGCCCGCGCGCCTTCCTGCCGTACCCCAACATCATCGTCCCGCAGCCGCACAGACCCACGCCGGACAAGGCCACGCTGCTGCACGGCCCGCACCTCGGCCTCGCCCACACGCTGGGGCACACGCTGGGGCAGACGGACGAGTTCAAGTTCAAGCTGCAGCCTCCGCCGCTCGGCAGGAAAGCACCGGGAAACGGGAAGTGCGCCGGTCGCTTCCTCGTCGTTTTCGGGGTCCGGCCCGAACATGAGCTCCTCCGGTTTGTCCGCGGCACCGCCCAAGATCAAGGTGAGAAAAAAGGGGCTACGACAAGTCAGAGGGGTCATATTGAAAATTGGTCGACTAGAATACTTCTCACACAAACTAGAACCTGTATCTCATTTATCATTGTTTGTGTTCAATTTAGCGTTTGAAATATATATATTTTTTTTAATTCAGGATTATCCCCAACACATGTTTTAGCTTTGAGTACCGTCTAGCACTGTTTACCCGTGTTATTAGAAATGTATATTATATTTTCTGCTTATAAGGAGTTAAAATCCTACAAAGAACGTTTTCTTTTAAATCTGAAACCATTCCATGATCCCCTGGTTGGGAAACACTGCATAGCGGACTAAACTTGCATCTAAAAACATTTTTGAACCAATATTAATATCTCCCACGCTCTGCTCCAAAAAATAAAATCAACTTTCTTCAGACTTGCCGGTAACGCTTTAAGATTTTACTAAACATTTTGCCTAGTTGGTCCGCCGTTTTACCATTTTTGTGAATTTCAAAATGTTACTTCCTGGTTGGACATGAGTAGCAGATATGACGAACGGTATTAGAGGTAATTCCGCAACTGTTGCCTAGCAACCAGACTGGAAACAATTGCTAAAATCCATACAAATGACACAACAGATATGATTTGTCAACAATAACACCTTTATTTTGTTGGATTGTGTCAGTTGTGTGTAAATTGCCTGTGTTTTCAATGGCACGTCGCATATTGATGACATCACAGAGGGACTCCTTTATAGAACTCGGCACTACTTCCTGTAATTATAAACTTATTTTAAAAATGTCTTTACAAACTGCAACTCCACGGATGTAAAACTATGATAAATATTTACCGCAGGCTCTTTACCACCAAACTAAGTCATAATTGGAAAAACAGGAGAATCTTCATTTACACTTAAAATCATAATGAACAAATCGTTGTTAAGGTTATTTAAATTAGTTTGGAGAGATTCAGACCTTTTTTATATTCCAAAAACTATAAGAGAAAAGAACCGTGTTTCTGTGTTGGCTTCAGGTGGAGCGCATCTCGGACGTGGAGTCAGACGAGGAGGTGGAGGTGACTGACATCAGCGAGGACGACGACGACATGAATCACCGTGACGACGAGGACGGCGACATCTTCACGCCCCTGTCTCGTCACCGCTTCCTCCATCACCACGGCAACGGGACCACCAGCAGCAGCGGCGGCGGCGGCAGCAGCAGCATCAGCTTCCTCCTCGGCCACCACGGCAACGGGAGCGTCTTCGGCAGGAGCCACGGGAGCGTCAGAACCAGCACGCCGCCGCCGCCGCCGTCCTCCTCCCCCGCCAACGGGACGCCGGAAGACGACGACGACGAGGACGTGTTCAAGACCCCCGCCACGCCGTCCGCTGGGGCCACGCCTTTCCCGTTGCTCAATCTGAAAGCGGAGCCGGGCCAAGGCAACAGCGCCCCCATCAGCCCCGGAGGAACGCGCTGCATCCCGCTCAAACTGAGGTTCAAACGGCGCTGGAGCGAAGACCAAAAGACAGAGGCCGACAGCAGAGGTGAGCGGGAAGACGCGGTCCGCAATGTAAACGACTCTTAGAGAAGTATATTTTAAAAAGACAGAACCAGAATTACTTTTATTAATATCACTGAAGAATAAAGTACAATAAATGTTTTCAGCTAAAACTTCGGTAAAAAGAAAACTAATTTACATTTTTAACTTCAACTAGAGAAATATAGTACCTTCACAACATACAAAATATATGCAAATGTCAAATGTAATTGGATTATTGCAATTAGATTTGCAATTTGTGTCGTATAGGATTCTGTTGAGAGAGTGTACAATGTAAACAACTCCAGAAGCACGACCTTTTTACAGAAGGCTTGAAACACAAGCTGATAAAGTAATACGCGCAAAAATCTCATGCAGGTATTTTGTTCTTTCCAGACAACATTCTAGTCTACATAATCACAGCCTCGGTGATTTAAGAATGTTGCCAAATATTATACTATTGCTCAATAGTAAAAATGTATATTGTTGGATGCAATCTTTTTTGTAATCACACAAATACAAATACTATTAGACTAAATACTAACTTGACCTAATGTCATCAAGCTTTCGACACTTAAAAGACTTAAAGACAGCAGCTCATTATTTTCCTCAAGTAATGATATCGTTAGTTTAGAGACAAGAAAAAAACTCAAATAGAAGTTAAGGCTTCAACTAACGATTATTTTTAGTCGTCAATGTTCCGATTTCGAGACTTTTGATAGAATTTTATCCAGCGAAAGGTTCAACTACGGTGACTGAAGGCTTCTTGACATAAACGATGCTCAGATAAAGATTATTATTGATTGATGAAAATAAGAAATAGTTTATTCTTTTATTTTTACATTTTGATTTAATAATGCCACTGTCCGACAATTCCGGTCATCAAAATACGACTATGATTATTTGTTACAGTCGACTTGTCACGGTAATGCTTTTAATACATGCATCTCTCCCGTTTGCGCCCGCTACAGACGGCGAGCGAGACGGCGAGGCTGAGGATAAGAAAGTCCGCGCCGATGGAGAGGAGGCGATGGAGGAGGACCCCGCGGCCGCACGAGGAGCAGTGATCCTGGGCTTGACTCCCCCGCCGCCGCCGCCGGCTCCGACCCAGCGCCGGGCCAGTTCAGAGCTCCAGAGGGCCACGGCGCAACTGTCCCTCGAAAACCCCACCTGCTGAAAAAAAAAAACCCCAACAACAAAAAACCGCGGCGACGCATAGACACGGGACGACGCATAGACACGAAAGACACGCTGGCTTCTTGTTGACGCAGACCGCAACCGAGATCGTAGCGAGTTTTACCCATTTACGGTCCAGCACCCTTGACATATTGTATTTTTGTACATTTAAATAGCGGCTTTTTAACGGACTTATAGCAGACCAAGCATCTTCTATTTTTACTTGTTAACAGAAATTTTGTAATCGTATTTTATCCCAAAGTTTGTATCAAAAACGAGCCGTGATGTGGGCATTTTAACGACCAAATGGCCTTTGTATCTGCACATCTAAACGCCCCTGTTTGCTTTAAAATGCCACCGTATATATTCGTTGGGCTGGGCGATATGGGGAAGAAAAAATCTTCCCCATATTTTCTCATGTCACGATCTCTAGTTTAGATCTTTTTAATTTTATTTGGGCTTTCAGAATCAGAACGGGATTTAGCGCCATTCCAAAGACGAGGTAAAAATGGCTTTCGTGAACATAAACTACACAGACTTTTAATGTGAGCCATTCAACACAGATAATATTCAAATTTCTTCCTCCACAGTCGGACCTCGGCTCAAAACCACATGTGGACTCTCAATTAAACAAAAAAACACCCAAATAATTGACTATTTCACATTGCCCAGCCCAATATATTCGTACAAATATATTCAGCATTATATTTTCAAAGCACAATTTGTGTATATATAATGTAAAAAGGAACTGACCCCTCAAGACGGCATCCAAAATGATCCTAAAACTGCGTATTTCAGTATTAGCTTTAGCTTTAGCTTTCCTCAGTATTTGATTCTTGGCCTGTAATGTCAACAAGCAGCTCCCAGTTTTTGTGATCTATGAGAAGTGTAAACGAGTGCCTGCGTCGCTTCTGAAACGACAAGCGCGCTGTAAAAGAACACAAAAACAAACAGAAAAAAACTCGTAACTCTCCAACTTGCAACACTAAAGAAGAGAAAAAGACGAACCGCGTCGGGCGTCGAGCGAGGACTCTGGGATTCACACTGCTTTTTCGTCGATGCCGGCCGGTGCCAGCTCAAGCCTGCCAGCCTCGTGCGTCTCACCATGTGCCCAGAATATGTTTTAACACGATCTACTGGCAGCGAGCGGGCATTGTTACTAAAATACCAGTCACTTTGTTTGGAAGACGTGTACAGCGCAGTTTGGTACCAGCGAGGCGCCTTCTTGCTTTCATTTTGACGTCGTTTAATGGTCAAGTAAAAGTCGCTTGAACGTGCTTTTATTATGTGACTTTTCTGGTGGAGCGCGTCCCGATAACGATATTCAGACAATACGATGTCGATATAACGGAAATGTGTCAAAACGTGTCTTTGAACAACCCCTAATTGTCAAATTGATCACAAAAGTGCCGAAATATCATCTTGTACCTTTCATTTTAATGTGCTCTTTTTGTAGCATTTTTAACTAAAATGATATACTCAATATTCAAATTTAGCATCTTTTAAAAAACGTATCTGAATTTCGATATATTTCCCACTTAAGCTTGCATTTTTCCCCACTTAAATGTGTTTTTTTTCGCCAAAGAAACGTGCGTTCTTGCCGTGGCGCGTTGTCTTATGGTTCCACCCGCTCGCCTTCATCAAGCTAGATCGTTTCAATGGAATCAGCGGCGTAAAAATTCCGGGCAAAGCAACGACACGTCCACCAGAAAAGCTGCGCAGTGCACCTTTTTAACCGCGCCGTACTCTGGAAGTGCCTCTCTTTGTCGCCGCGCGGTCACGGACTCGTCCCATCGCTCACACTACGGCGGGCACGGCACGCGCATTTGTACAAAGACGAAACTTGGCGAATGGACTTTTAATGTTGCTGTACAGAAAATAAAATGTTTTGTTTTGTTGGGCGCGCGGCAGGAGGCTCGAGATTAGGAAGCAGCTACTTTGCCAAAGCTGCTATTAGACCTCGTTTGAACTGTCACGGAGCGAGCGAGGAGGAGCCCGAAACGAGCCTACGGAGAAGACGTCGTTCATTCCCTTTTGTTTTGCCTGAAGACGCTCAAACCGTGCCTCGTATTGACACGCAGTGCAGCCTCTAAATGTATTCTTTTAAGGGCATTTTTTTTTTTTGTTTTTTTATTGCGGTGATGGTATTTTAGCCGTTTATTTTGTTGAATGGATCTCGAGAATTGGCGACGGATCTTGGGAACGTTGTGGAGACGGAATGTTGAGCATCAAGATTAACTCAGGCGAAACCTTTACTGAGAAGAAACAACTTATTTTTATTGATGTTATTATTTTACAAGAGAGACATTTCCCCCCCATTTAGAACATATATTCTATATAAATATATATAAATTGTGCCTTTTTTAAATGCCAATGTTTCCTCTAGTTTCCCCTGTTCAAACGTCACACTACAGCCGACATGCCTTTTAAGCGTTTTCGTAAGAAACCCTACAGAATTACACACATATATATAGGTATATTTTATTCAAATATATATTATTTGATTTCAAATGTTATAT
Source organism: Chaenogobius annularis (assembly GCA_015082035.1). NCBI lineage: Eukaryota > Metazoa > Chordata > Actinopteri > Gobiiformes > Gobiidae > Chaenogobius > Chaenogobius annularis. The sequence continues at coordinate 161,850 of BJKM01000744.1, forward strand.
TTCAATACGGATTTGATACAAGAAATCTGGAAGATGCTATTTTTCATGTAAAGATTTGTAAATATTTGAACGGGCATATTATCAGCAGCGTCTTTCTGCCTTAGCATTTCACCCTGGCCTTTCTTGTTCTTTGTGTAAAATAAGTATCTATTCAGGGGAGCATCTACACAATCTTGGGTCAAAATTGTACTTTTTTTTTTTTTTTTTATATTATTCTTCTTTTCTTGGGGTTGACGTTTCGGAGCAAAGGTGCCAGTAATCATTGTAAAAGACATTTGTTTGCACTTGCTTTGTCCCGCGTTTTGAATTCTCGCCCAAGTGTAAAAAAACAACAATTAACAATTTACCGTTTCTTTTTTAGACCCCGATTTAGAGGGATCCTGCCACAAAGTGATATTTTATGAATCCGTACGTAACGTCATGGCTTATTCACCTCTAACCATCGCGTATTCGAGCCCAGAGACGTAATGACACGGACGGTCCTACGCGCGGAACGTTACGTCAGGAAACCTCGCTGCGGGGTCGCGGAGAGAGCGGGGACTTTCCCACGAGGGCAGCTTCGGTTCGAGCCAGGTGGGGGGGGAAACTGTGAGATCTGTGCCGTCGCCTCGCCGTCACAGAGCGGCGGGCCCGTTTTCACGCCGGAGGAGCCACAGTTTAGAGCGCTCGCCACAGTTTAGAGCGCTCGCCATGCCCATGTTTTTGACACTCGCGCCGTGATTTATACCGCTGTTCTGTCCGGGATTATTTTTTTTAGCGATTTGGTTCCCGACAGGTCAGAGATTATTATTCTCTCACTTCATTACTAACGATACTGAAAAAAACAACAGATTTTAAACATTTTCTGTGCGATTTTTTGATGTCAATTTGAGTCATAAAACACATTTGGACTCAATTATTCAATTCCTTAAATGAATTGGCAATTATTTGTCAATTGACTTGAAATGAATACAGAATCATTCATGAATTGTAACTATGGTAGTTGTTATGCAAACTAGACAAGTTAGTACATTGTTTTATCCTGTCATTTAACAAGCAGACAGGAGTAATTAATAATGCAGGTTTATGTTGTAGGTTGTGTTGGCGATATGGCATAAAAAGTGTTCCTCATATTGAACAATCAAAAGCATCGATTTTGCTTTAGTCAAAACAGACTTTTAAACTTTTAAAAACAATGTTGATCACTGAGGATTAGAAATGTCTGAAGTATTATTATTATTATTATTATGTGGTATTCTAATAACTACAACTGCCGCATTGATGGAGATGCTGTAAAATTGTCCAGAATTCTGATCCAAGTCCAGAATGATTTGACACAAAGCACATGCGCACACGTTTTCTCTACCGTCTGCTCCAAAGCCTTCTTTCTGAAAGAGCCTTTTTAATTGACCTGAAACCCAACCTTTTAATTGACCCCCACATTAAACGAACAAACCGTCGTCCGCTCAAAGTAACCACTCTTAACTTGAAGTGTAATATAGAGACGATAAGAATCCAAAACTGTTCCGGTCGGTCCCTTCACCTCGTACTTCTGTATACTTTCAAACATATTACTGTTACTATTGTAATTATTATTATATTAACTTTTGGATTACTTTGTACGTCGCCTCTCCTCCGCGACATCTGTGCTATTTTTTAATTTTTTTTTCCTTCGCTCACTTTTGCACTCGTCTTCATTGCCCCGTTTCAGTCGGCTTCGTGTTTTTTTTTTTTTTTTTTTTTTTTTTAACCCGGCGCTGACTTTGGTAACGCGCGTGGAAAAAAAGAGGAGGGCCACGTTTCTCTGTTATGTTCAATAGACGGGAGAACAACCGTGGGTTTTATTATGTTGTTGTTGTTGTTGTTTTTTGGTATTGTGTACATATATTTTCTTTTTTTTCCCAGAGGATTCTGTAAGAAAAACCTTGTACTGTTTATTATTAATATCGATTGTGTTTTTTTGAATTGAATTGTCCTCTCTTTGGGGTGATCCTCCGCTGGGACGTCCTGTACTTCTGTTTCTCTTCTCTTTCTGTTCATCTACATTTGTTAATTACGCAATAATCAGGGTTCATTAAAAAGGTAAACGTTTCCTGTGAGTGGTGTGGCTTTTTTTTTTGGCGGGGGGGGGGCTTTGAATGGTCGTAATCTACGTTTTACAGTGCTCTCACGCGTTCTTCTTAAACTATAGAATTAGTAGATCATCATTTTACATTTTGTTAATTAAAAAACTGCAATATTGATCTGAAATAATAATGAATAGTGGCATTTCATCGTAACAAGCAGCATATTGTCATTTATGTGTTTTTGTTTTTGAAAAGTAACTATAAGACCTTTGTAAAACCCTTCATGTCACTTTTTTATTCTTTATTAAATGTATAAAATGCTGAATTCAAATTGAACAGATATTAAAATGCTAAATTAACATAAGTGTTATTCCCTCAAACACTCATTGTTCCAAAACGAGAGACAACAACTAAAGACTTTCATTCAGTCATTCAGGCTAAATTATTGCTAATAAATAAACTACAGGGGAATAGGTGGGGATGGGTGGTATGTGAAAACAGGACTTTTCTGAGACTATACAGAGATTCCTCAAACATGCATGAAGTAATGAAAATAAAACGTGAATTAAACTAATGTTGAGGAATGTTGTGTCAAGTTTAAAAGCTCTTTAAATAAAGTAGGTTTTGCACAGAGTCTCTCTTTAAGGGTGTTTTGTTTTAGCAGAGAAGAAAGAAAGGGGTGAGAACTATGATGAGCATAAACTGAAGGTCAGACGTCAGGGCGCGGAGATGTGGAGACGGGGTCCTTCCACAGTCTAGAACATCTTTGAGACGGGCCAGTTTCTCCTCGAATGGACCGAGCCTTTGGAACTCTCTCTGGCCTAAAGCTGCAAACTGACCCGAACATCTTTTAAAACGTCTGAAACTGTGGCTGAAATCAGGGCAGAGCTGCACTCTTTGATCATTCAGGGTTAAATGCAGGTTGTTCTTTTAATATTGTTTACTTACCTTTGCTGATTTAAAAAGGTTTTTTACTAAATGGGGCTAAAAGGGGCTAAAAGCCGCTTAAGGACGAGTGTTATTAACAAGCATATTTGCTACAACACTTTTGAAACAAAGCATCTGGTAATTGCTATATCCATGTGAAATTAAAAAAATATGTAAATTAATACACATGATTGACACATATAATCATACATTTTAATTTAAGTTCAGTAAAACTCTTTAAATTACAAATTATGTGTGGGGTTCAGCTTCCTGTTTATACGAGATATTTTGAGGACTTTTGCCCATTCAAAAGAGATCATATTTTCAGTTTAATTGCTAATCACTATGACAACTGTGCCTTACTTTCATCACTCTGAACCCCATGAAGGAATACTTAATATCGCAGTAGACTTTGGTAGTCCAAGTATGCGTTTTAAACCTCATTCAGTCCATTTTGGCCCCAATTAATGAATCATTCTTTCTTGCAATTGGCGCGGTATAATTTACTTAAATGGAGAATACGGTGATTCGCTGATCTGGGAATCGAACTCGCAACTGTCTGGCAGCTCAATCATCCATAAATTGTATTAAAACATGGGATTATAAGCACATTTGGACAAGGTTTTTGAGGTTATGCTTGCAGTACCTGTCCCCTGTAACATGTCGTCTCTCTCCTTTTATTGGGCAAAGCGTAACAGACCACTAAATGACACAAACATGGACAAGTTGATGATGAGAGTGGTCTTTCTGAGAACTGCTCTGTGAACGATTCCGGGCTGTGGCTCCCCCTTCAGCCCAGAAACGGCATTGCAGCTTCAGCGATCACGTTGCCTGTGCAGTTCTCGTCACGTGTTAGTTTTTTTTGTTTTGTTTTTTTAACCTTTTAATACGCGACTTTTGAGCTTTAGTTCTTTCATAGTTTTATTGTTAACACGCTGTATTTAAACCAGACAAATGTTAGTCTTGTCTGATCATTCCAGGTGGCATGAATACAGCTCTAGAAAAAAGGTAAACGGCAATTTATTTCGTTTTTTATTTGTTTTAATCTTCCGCCATTACATTTGAAGAACTTCTGTGGAATTAATCCGTAAATGCTCCTGTTTTGATTTGAGAGGTTTAGCTAAATTATGATTGATACTTTTGCATTATTGCTTTGAAGAGGCCATCAAAGTAGTACTTTGTAGTAATTATGTAAATCAACCCTACTTTCCATTGAACATGACACATAGTATTTATGCATATTGTACATATCCATGATGGTTTTACACCAATCAAGTAGGTATTTGTGGAGAAAAAAGTCGTAAAAACAAGGGAAACTCGTTCCAAAGTTTATGTAGAATTTACACAAAATAAACAACTTTTTTTTTTTAACATTCTAAACATAATTCAAGAAAATTAAGTTGATCTCATATGTTTTCAATTGTCAAATGAAAAATAAATTGTGACATTAGATGAATTTTGGCCCGGTGTTTGCTGGGTAATTACCTCGTGTGATGTCATCGATTACAAACAGAAAGCGAAATTATAAACCTGAAAAAAAATACTATTCTGGGATAACACTTTTACAATATTTAGCAACCTTTTAAATATATAAAACTTAATTGCATTTTGTTTCAATGAGTCGTCCAACTAGTCAGAGGCAGTTTAAGTTAACGTTAGCCTAATGTTAAACCAATGGAGATTTAAGATGCTAATTACTAAACTCAGCCTTCATTCGTGAGTATTCCGACTCGTTAGGGTGATAAATGTGTTTACCAGCAGTGGCTCGGCTGTTTATCTGTTTGTTCCATGTCTAATTTTTTAAAACAATATTTTGGCTAATTTAAGTTCGCTAACGTTATGTCGGTGCGCACCAGCAACAGACATGCTAGATTTCCATGGTAACGGCCGTTTTTTGTCGTTCCATCCCGAGCTCTTCTACTTTATATGTTTCATTAAAGCTGTTTTAGTAAGTAAAATGTCAAAAATGACTAAAGTGAAAGTCGTGGCCTAAAGTAGCCGCAGCCATTGTAATTGTGGTAAATGTGTTTTCTAATAAGCTTTGGCATTATGTTTGTTATGTGAGGTTTGAGCCATGAAAAGGCATTTTTGAAACTTTTTCTGTTGTAAGTAGTATGTACAGTGGGTAAAAAGTGTTTTAATCATGGATGTTTTCATATATAAATAGGCATTGTATGTGTGAAAACAACCAATATTTGTATTTGGGACAGCAAAGGATAAGGCCAAGTTTTAATTTCTTTCATTTTGTTGACAAATTAGATAAACTTGATCTTACTGAGTCTTAGCATACAATTTCAACTTTTGACTCACATTTTGGAGGTAAAAAGAGACAAAATCAGGCCCAGAATTAACTAGATATCAACAAATAATTCTGTAAAAGCCGTCATCTTGTTGAGAGAACATGTTGAGAGAATGTTCTTCGATGCAAGTTCATTAAAATATAGAATAAAACATCTTCAGGTTCAGATTGGACAATTTACTGAAAGCTTATATGTTGAGAAGGCAAACTAACCAAAAAACTGTAATCGCGTAGTCATGTCTCTCCTTTATATATAAAGTGACAGTATTTTTACTTGTAGACAACATTTCTTCCTCCCTCGTTGTTAAGTTCAGTTCAATCATTGACAAATCCTCAAAGTAACTGATAAAAGTGAAAGTGTTTGAACTCGAGGAGGCCACATGTTCCGAGAGCTTCTATAACAAAGCTCTTTCACATCTTTGTGTCTTGTCCTTTTCTTCTCTTCTGTGTCTCGTCCTGGTCCATCGTCCTCCAGACGTCTGCTCCTCCGTGTGGGCCCCCCCCCCAACTCCCTCTGATCTGCTGACGGGGGTTGGGACGGCCCCAAAGCCGCCTGATTGACGGCCCGTTTGGCGTCCTGCCGAGCGGGTTTGTGTGGCTGTCTATGGGACGAGGTCAGAGGTCACGAGCCAGAGAGGCCGGGGACAGAAAACAGACCACAGCACCAGGCTAATTATCATGCATTGTCCCCGGAGCTGCGGACCGGACCACGCCTCTCCTTTCACCCGCCGACAGGACTGGGACCCCTGCTCTGAACGAGGACACGAGGTGGGACGAGTTTACGACTGATTCCCCCACAGCAGCAGCAGCAGTTACAGCCGTTTACAACACCACATGTTTATTTCTTTTAAAATAGTTGGCAGAAAAGTTGTAACTTTGCTGGTGGAGGGTCCGTGTAGGGCTGTAATCCTTTAGATGTTTTATTATAACCTTTATTTATACAGCAAGCTCTCATTTGGAAGAGCGCCCTGTTAACACGACATAAAACAAGTTAAACCAACAAACGGATAAATACAGATACAGTGAAACAGTCAATAAAACAATTAATAAAATAGCAAAAACGCTTAAACATACAAAATTGGGTTAAATTATACAAAGTGAGAGCACTGGCGGCAGGGTGGGTAATTTCAGTGCTTTGAATTCATAAAATGGCATCAAATCATTTAATTTAAAAAGTATCGCATTCATTGGTCGATGGTATTTTATTTAGATTAAACGGATTTATATGGGACGACAGCAAGAAATATATATAAAGTGAAGCTGAAGATTTTGGAGGGAATCTAATCAAATTTGTTTACATACCACTAGTACTTTCCAGTATAGGTAAATAGTTGTTTTTGAGTCTTTTGTGTGCAATTGGGCTCAGAAACATGGGGCTAGCTTTTGCCACACCCCTTTTTAGTCAACTAATTGGTCTGAAGGGCGTGCCTTTAGTCGACTACAGCCCTAGTCCATAGAGATGTTCCTAGATTTGCCTGGAATGTTCCACGGTATGGCAGTAAACATGACTATCTCACGTTTATTAAACAGCAAAATTCCTGCCTTGACCCAGTCTCAACAAGTTCATAACCGGCGTTTAAATAGTCCAAAGCTAGTCTGGACCGGTCAAAGGTGAGGTTCTCCCAGGTTACGCCATTACTTCAAAAAGAAAAAGTTCTGAATAACGGCAGAAAGGTTATTTAAAAAAAATCTAAATTTTCGACCCAATATGTCATAGGTCCGGCCTCAGGGATGACTTTTGTGACTGTCAATGTTCATGAGTTGATGCTCGGTGTGTGAACGTTTTCTAACCACTGCTCTAATATTTGTTCTTTTACTTTGCTGTATCTAAAATCTGTAACATCAAGAGTTTTGGGAGTAGTAAAAGTAGTTGTAGAGTAAAATATAATATGTAATTGAATTTCATTTCAGTTAGCATGAATAAACTATCAATATTCATTTAAAGAATACTGATAGGACTTGCTTTGTGCACATTTACCAATCATTAGTAAGTTAATGCCTTTGTATTTGATTTCTTAGCTTTTCTAGCAGTATCTGTGGCGCTGACTTTAAAAAAAAGAAAAGAAAACAAGGCTCGAGTCTGCACAAAAGAGGAGAGAGTGCCATCTGCTGGATACAGTAAGTAATTACAACAAAGGATCATATTCTCGCAGTGAGTAATAGCTGTGTTGTTTAGTGTGTGATTATCTTGTTTCTTGACTCCCGCAAAGGTCATTAGAAATCAAGAAAACATTCATGACAAATATAGATAATACAACAAAAAATAGAAACAAACACTAACATATTTAATGCAAACTGTACATTTGTTATGATTCTATTTTCAGAACATTTTCTTCATTGTATTTATGTTGTATTTATTTATTTAAGCTTTATCGATGTAGAGAGTCGTTTTATTTACACTGACAATTAGGTCAAAAGGCCGAGCATTCAATACAAGCTAAACATTTACGTTTACAAACAAAAAATGCCATTGCTCCTGCTTTTTCAAACATTAGCTGTGCCTTTAAGCTTATTATGGCAAAAAATAATGTAGAGCCTTTTCATTTCGTTGGAGCGCAACTATATGAAATACTTTCAACAAATGCCGACCTATTGTCTTTTGAATAGTGAGACACTTCTGCGAGCGGGTCAAACGCAGTGCAGACCTCGCGGCTGTTCAGAGCCTGTAATGCATTTCGTGTAAAGTGACTGAGATTAGCCCCTGCTTCTCAGAACGTGCTCTGGAGGCGCTAATGCCGCCGGATTAATGGCTCATTCACAAATACAGCCAAAGAACACCTCTTCTCAGCCGCTGCCATTCTGAGCTGCTAGGGGGCGCCGACGAGTGACCACGCCTGACCACTCTATACTTTATTCTAGTCCTTTTTTTCCCTCCTTTTCACGATAGGCCTGGCTAGTTCTGTTTGCCGTAAAAGTGCGGATCTTCACTTCTCCTTCCGTACATTCAGAGTTGTGTTAAAATAAATGAAAATAAAAAAGATGTGACTGCGGAGAGCGAGTTCCAGATGGACAATCACTGGCAGCATGTTAAGATCAAGTGTTTTGTAAAGCGGGTAGTTCAGTTTGTGGTGTTATTTAACATTATTGAATACATTTATTGTATGTTAGCATTAGCTTAGCGACAAAACCACTCACTTTTATAAGCTTATAGATAATAATTACATGGTACATAAAGGTCTTAACCTGCTGCCAGTGATTATCCATCTGGAACTCGTTTTGTCTTAATTCATTATTGATTTATTTGAATGAGACTCGTCTAATTCCCCCTAAGGAATGAGTGGAGCAGGAAGTGGAGCTCCGCATTTTTAAGGAAACCGGAACTAGCCCTTTTTTTTTTTTAAAGCTGCATTAGCTAAAATTGTCTCATGTTGGGTTTTAAAAAAAAATCAAAAATCAATTACTCATCAATACTAAACTAGATACTGATGTGAACAAGTATAGATACGGAAACAAGTCACAATAAAAGGACACATTTTGATCTTTCCTGAAATGTTTTGAATGATCTGAACTAGTAAAAGATGATAACAAAGAAAGTGCTCTTATTTTGTGTTGAAAATGACTTTGAAAAATGAGTTTGAAATGTTAATATCGTGACAATACTATCTAGTTTGACCCCAGATAAACTGTATTATAACAGTAGTTCTTGACTAAATCAGAGCGTATCTATTTGTATGTATTTGAGTATTAGCAATATGTTAATATGTTGTGAGAGCTATTTGACAAAGACTTAGATGCCGACTTGTTCCTTTCACGGTTTGAAAATCAGGCTCCACAGCCTTAAGAAAACGTCTCGCAGTTACAGTCACGTGTGATAAACTGTAGTCCGCATTTCACGTACTTTCCATGACACTGAGATGCTGGTTTGGGGTGCGATCTTACATTTGTTAAGTGTGCGTTTCTTCACCTTACATCCTTTTACCTTCTAATTCATCTATGTTTTTTGAAGTCGAAAATTGGAGAGACATTCCCACGGCCTGACATTTGCTGTTACTAAATGCTGCTTTATTGAACAGCTAAAACCCCTCAGTGGCGAGAAACGCACGTGATTCTCCTGCGACTGCGCGATTGCGGAAATTATTGCGATGTGGCAGTTCATTTCTGCATCGATATTGTTGAAATAAATGAATATAAGTGTTGTAAAACCTAATAAATGAAGATGACTTTTGGTTATAATAAAACAAATATCCTCATGCTGTAATCAAGGCTAATTTTGATTGAAAAAGGTAAATCATGTATAAAATCTGTCTTTTTGTCAACATGTTTCCTTTTAAAAACAGCACATTTCTGTCAGATGATATAACCTGAGTGTTATATATTTAGTTTGTCGCGATATAGACACGTGTGCAGCCCTTTCTTCTTTAAGTTTAGCAGTTTTACACCTTGTCTCGTAAATGCTCCTGGATGTTTGATTAAAAAAGTGCAACGTGAACTACATCTCGATCCAAGAAAAAAAAACCAAATCTCACTGCGACACTTCACGATTTGAAAGCTCAGTGTTTTTCCCTGATGTTTTCGACCATTTTTTGCATCATCTTTTTTAATTTAACGTCACAAATCCCGTTTCCTCCACTGCTGCTTTTATTCACTCATCATCTCACCCTTTCCTCCTCTCACACCTCCACAGTCGCACACAAAACTTGACTTGGAACACGGTCTGGTCCCCGTCTCGGCGGCTGCCCTCGTCTCTCTCTCTCTCGTTCGCGCCTCTCTTTCTCTTACGAAACTGCCTCTGCACTTGCCCTACATTTGTGCGCGCGTTTTGAATGAGAGCGAGACTGCGGCGGTTCACTATGAGGGGCGTGGAGTTTGTCTGCAGCCCACACGCTCCTCAGACGGCCGATGACTCAGAAAAGGGCTTTTTTTTTTGTTTTTTTGTGAGAAGTGCCAGAGCAGCCGTTTCACGAGCAAATACAGTGACTTTTCTGTGACATATTTTGTCTTTTGTAGTTGGTTTTAGTGGGTGAATTGAGGTGAAGCGATGAGAGTTTGTGATATTCACAGAAAAATACCTTTTAGTAAGCTATAAGGCAGTAATAAGCACTAGAAAATAGTTTAATAAGCAGCATATACATTTATTTTTATATGATTTAATAACACACATGGTTTTTTATGCCTTATTAACATTTATAAGGTGTTATAAGCCATCTACAAATTCAAGTAAATGTCCTTAAACAAATAACTAGTGCTTATTAATGCTTTTTAACTAGTTCACTAAGGAACCTTATTTTAAAGCGTTACCAAATAGCTCAAGATTTATGTGCCTTACTGTTATTTTTCCCAGTTAAATTGACTTTAATGTCACTAATTCATTTGGATTCAAGAAACTGAAGCATTAAATAAATGACATTAGTTCCATAGAAGTTTTCAACCCGGTCAAGGAACTTCAGCTATAAAAACGAACGAACAATAAACGTAGTCGAGATAAAAGCGACACGGGGAGTTCAATGACAAGTTCATAAAAGATTTTAAAGATTGTAAAGAACTCAGGAGTCAAATTGTGTCTAAAACAAAGGATGTGGAATAAGGTCGAACGTGGTTTGAACGTGTCAGACAAGTAGGCGACGCCACCAGGCAAGGTTACAGCTCAGGTCTGTGGAGAGGCGACCACGCGCGCAGTAAGAATCCATGTTTTTCCCCTGTATTTTTAGCGATACTGTAGAAACACCTGTAATTGAATAAATGCTGGATCGATAAAGTTAATGCCCTGCTGTGGAACATTACAGACAAAGCCATTGCATCTTCACTGATTTGAGACAAGCCTGTGGTTGAGGATCGAGGATGAGCATCTCGAGCTTCTACATCATGGACGTGTTTGTTTCTTTTAGTTTTATCTTTTGAAATCAGTACATTTTCCAGGTTATAATATAAATGTAAAAGTTCAGTTTTCAGTTTTGTGCCCATTAAAGTTGCCATACTCGATTGTCAAACTCGGGGAAAGGTTCAACAGTCTTATTCTGATACTGCAACAATAATTTAATAAAAAAACAGCACTATTTTTGTAGAGAAATTCAGCAGAAACAAATAGTCTGCTTGTTTGTTTAAACGCTTATCTTATTTCTGACATATACAATGACATTTGTGAAACTATTCAGATGTTTCAGTTTTGGTACTTTAGTGAAATGTATGTACTGTGTGAAATGTACTTTATATTAACTACACATTTAATAGCCTTAATAAAGCATGAAGAAAGACTTAATTCATAATGAACAAGGTTTAATAACTGGTTAATTAATACCCTAATGCTAAATCCTACTTCAACCCTTAAATTAAGTATAGCTTCTAAATATGAATAATTCTTAATAAACGATTTGTTCATTATGAATTAAGTCTTTCTTCATGCTTTATTAAGGCTAATTAAGTTGTAGTTAATATTACGCTGTGAAGCTGTTCCAATATCTACAAGAGCGAGCACTTGTCCTCTTTAACCTCTTACAGAAAATCAGTCAGCGAAAGACGACACGACTTTCTATCGTTCTTAAACGTGACGCGGCGAAGAAAAACTATTGATCTCACGAGACTAAAGATCAGGACGCGGAGGGAAAAGGGCTGTAACCGCCTCTCATCCGTACGACAATCAGCCGGCGCGCTGTGACCGGAGGGTGATGTAACGATGATTGGTTGCCATGGCAGCTGTCAGTGGGTGTTTTTTTTTTCTTTTTCTTTTCTCTCTCTTTTGAAATGCGGCAACAAGTGAAGCCTTCGGAGACGGACGGCGCACTGGCAACGAGGCGCACAAGGCCCAGACCGCCGGGGCGCCACCGCTCTCTGTGCGCGATTTAGCTGGACGACAATAACGCGTCCGGAGGGATGGGACCGGGGTGATGTGAGGACAGAACTGTGACTATGGCGACGAAGAGCCGGGTTATGTTGTTATGGGTTAAGAGTTAGGCATGTAACAATCCAACAACAACAACAACAACAACAACAACAACGCACGACCGGAGAGAGGATAAAACGAAGGCGTATATGAAAGAAAACGTCCAATTTGGTCCAACGTCTGTCCGATGTATTCAATTTTTATCTTGCGCATGTCGATTAGAATGTCAGGCCAGTCGATTGTGCACTTTTATGTTTTATGACGGTTCGAAAATGACAGTATTTATCTGCGCTCAAGGCGTGTCAAGGCGTTTTAGAAGGAAAAACGTCTACAATTCCGTTTGTCTTTTCACCGTAACGCAATAAATATCGTACTGTGAGCCGCATATCGTGATGATATCGTAGGAAGAGTTGTGGATATTGTTATATTCTTAACTTGAAGTAGAGGAAGGTCCATGTAAGGTCAGAATCATTGCAGTTTGGGTCATTGCTGCAACGCTCCATTATCCTTTATAATCTTCTGTTTTATTTATTAGCCAAAGTCACTCTTTAGTGGCCTCTTGTGGTACCATTGGAAATTGCAGTTCACACACTTGGTCAGATTAGACTTTGTGGTTGAAAACTTAGTAGCAGCGTAAATAACATCACAGGTTTGTACCCTGCTGGGACCGTACGGTCACGAACTGACACAGATTCACTTCCTGATTCTCTGGGACAGTTTGATTTCACAACGATTGTACTTTTTTTGGCACCAGTCTTTCTTTGTTTAGTCATTTCAAGTCAAAATCGCTCAAAGTAGATCTCAGACTTTGTTGTGACACAATTCAGGAATATTTGTGGCAGCTGTACTTAACCCAACTTTTTAAACTCAGCTTTACACTCCTGTGATTTTAAACTACAACTTTATTTACCATTTTACGCGTATTTATTTTGTTTATATAATACAATGTATTCAGATTCAAGGATTTAGAATGATTCAGGCTTAGTAACAAACTAATTAATACCATAACCCTTTAATTAAGTAGTTACTAAGCCTGGCTCATGCTTATAAACTCTTTGTTCATTAAGAATTAAGTCTTTGTTCATGTCTTTTAAGGCTAATTTAAGTGTAGCTATAAAGTTTTATCTAAAAAGCAGTTCAAAAGAGGCAAAATATGGCTAAAAAAAGAAACTCGCTGCGTTTGTTCAATTATTCCCTCCTTGAACTTCATTCACCGGCACATTTTTTTGCACAGTTATGATGGATTGCAATATGAGCTATTCATTTATATCAATAACGCCCACACCTACTGGAAACGCGCTTTTATGTGTCGATTTCTTTTCTGTTCAAGTTTCTAAAGCGCTAGAACACGTCCGTCTAAACACCTTTTTTATGGCTCGTCTCCAGTGCACCAGACAGACATCCAGACAGGGGTGAGCGCCAACGTAACCTCCCGCCGGCTCCGGTAATAAATGTCCTTTGGGTGAGCCAGACGCGCGTTTATTGGCGCGTTGTTGCCCGTGAAAATGCGTCCATATTTAACACTGCATAGTATATAGGCTTCAGTAACGCACGCCATGTTCTTATACACTGCGCATGCAACAGTGCACCAGGAGTATGTTTGCATGTTAAAGAGCCAAGTGTACTGCCTCTGTGTGTGTGTGTGTGTGTGTCATGTACCCACTGCTTATGTAACGGGCATGTTCTGACTGCGCTGCCGTGCTTGTCTATGGACTCGCCTGCTAATGCGCGTGCTAGTTAGGCAGACTGCATTGGCGCAATACTAATCGGCGAGCTCTCCCTTTTTTTTCCCCCTCGCGTCGTCGTCGTCGTCCTTCGAAGCGAGTCTGCCATCTGTGTGCGCCCGTGCGTGTTTGTTATTGCGAAGCCGTCAAAAATTTACAACCACCTACTCCCAAAAAAAGCAGGCGTTTTTCTCTCACACCGACTGGGTTTTAGTTTAAACTTTACGCATTCGTGACAGAAGGCCAGGGAAAATCAGATCATCATCAGATAATCAGACCTTTTACTCAAGTAGAAGTAAAAAGTGAGAGAGAAATGTACTTGGGGAAACTATTACTTCAGTGCTGAGTAACAGTTTGGGCATGGAACGTGTTTGAAATGTAAAAATGTGAATAAATATGCACAGATTCTGGTGTTTCCGAGGAACAGACACAAAGACAAATGATCAAAAGGTGAGGTGTAATTTATTTAATGTCGCTCAGATAAAGTTTTTGTCACCATAGACTTACTCGCAGTGCCAAGAGTAACCAAAACTTTGACTCAACTTCAAACTAACTATAACTCAAGTTGGAGTAAGAGTGTTGTGTCTGAAAACGACTCTGAAAAGAACAATTTATTTCCATAGTTCGGTCTGACGTTTGATGTGTGTTTAAGAGAAATCTGATCGTCACAAACATCTGATGACACGTGTCAGTTAAATCAATGGCCTTTTACTGTAACTTTGTATTTGAAAGACAAGGTGCAATTTATTCTTTCATTGTCGTCTTTGCCACATTAGTTTTTCCCTTTTTTGCGTACTTTTCCTCGTCAAAACCCGCACACGTGTGAACAATCAGCAATCAGCAATCTGATGTGAGCATGTACCAATCTGATTACCCCAGAAATCAGATAATGATCAGATCTTTTGGTGAACGTAAACTCACCCTCTGTTGTGGGCTGTGTTCCAACTCATTTTGTGTTCTGGTACAGTTACTCTTTAATTTGGTGGTATTGTGTTTTCTTTTCCAATAACAAAGGAATGTATTTGATCACACAATTTAGGTTTTGAACGGAACAGTGACAAAACATTTCTTAATCAGTGGTATAGTAATGCATTACAAACTATTGAAGTTTTTAATACAATAATATAAAGTATTCCGAATACAATGCTCTGATGGAACCATGTATTGGAATATGATACAAAATAAACTGCAACTAAATACATTTCTAAGGACACAGTGGCTATAATTACATGCACACACACAAAACCCTGATCATGATCTGATTTCTGGAGTTTTCAGTTGATTGAAATGTCACGTAAACACTTACATCTGGTGTGAGTAATCTGATTTCTGTCAGATTGTTCACACCGGCGCAGGTTTTGTCGACAAGGAAAATGATGCAAAAACAGACAGAAATAAAAGTGAAAAAGATCGAAAGAGTCAGTCTAAAAAAGCATTGTACTTTGTTTTCCAAATACAGCTTCTCTAAAAATCATGTATTAACTGACACAGGTGTTTTTGATGATCAGATTTCTCTTGCGCATACCCGAAATCGGATAATTATTGTGTTATCTGATTCAACTTGTCAATCGTAAATGGACCCGGTGATAAAAGACTGGCATTATTGTCTCCATGAGTTACCG
The DNA here is from genome assembly GCA_015082035.1 of Chaenogobius annularis. NCBI lineage: Eukaryota > Metazoa > Chordata > Actinopteri > Gobiiformes > Gobiidae > Chaenogobius > Chaenogobius annularis. The sequence continues at coordinate 177,284 of BJKM01000744.1, forward strand.
TTTGTCAGTACATGAACAGTTGTGATGGTTGTGCACATCAGCAGCCCTTCTTCCTGTTTCCTTGTGCCTGTCTTGTGTGCGTCCTTGGCATGCCTGTGTAATTACAGCGAACGGGGGAGGCCCAGCGTGTGAATATGGGTCACAGTCGGGAGCTGTAATCCTGCGTTAGGTCTAACTTACTCTGTGGGACTTCTCTCTTCCTGTTCAGGCCAAGCTGATGGCAACAAGCGCGATGACCTCACCCAAGCACGCACTTATTGGCCCGCACATAGCAACCCGCCGCGGGCCAATCGGGAGCAGCCTCGGTGACGCGCAGGCTCCGGCGCGCGGCGCGATTGGGCGGGAGGCGGGACATAAGGGGAAGCAGTGTTTTCTGAGGCTGATCTGATTAGCTGCAAGGGCGGGAGAGAGCGAGAGGGAGAAAAGGAGCAGAGAGTTTGTATTTATGAGCTTCCTGTGAAAACACACTCAACCTGTGGCTCAGAGGGGAAACAAGGGAAAGACACAGAGCTGAAAAGAACTGTCTATAAGCTCATAAAGATGATGAGGTATGAGAGATGCGTTTCAATGATTGACTTAACATGGTGAAGAGAAAGTGTGGTCATTGTCTATAAAGGTCCTTTGTAGGAAATGGACTAGATGTGCAAGACGCTGCAGGAGTAGGAAACAAATCTTGAATTTAGAGGTGTCAATTTGAAACTTCTTCTGTTGTTTATGTACTTAAATGTAAGAAATCATCATGTGGTGTTTTCCTATAAAAATAAGGGATGCTTGCGTCATTTTGTAGATATATTAGATACGATATAATATGTATTGATACTTATTTAGTATTTGAGGAAACGTGATCTAACTGAAAATGTCATCTAAAAATGTAGTTTTTGAGTTAAAACTTGAATAAATCAGGTTTAGAATGAGATATAATCAAATCCATCATTACGATCTTTAAAAAAATCATATTACGTACAAGATTATAACATTTGGTGTGTTGATCTTTATGTCTCTGAGAGAAAATTGCATTTTGAGAAAGTATCAGTGAAGTATCAGTGAAGTATCAGTGAAGTATCAGTGTCCCGGACAAATCTATGGACGCAAGTGGGTTAAATAAAATAATAAAACATCTTGCAGATTGGACAAAACTAGGCCTGTCGTGATAATTACTATATCGACTATCGTTCTTTTCTCTGAATTGTTGTTATTTTTTGTTAATATGTTTAAACCTTCAGCTTTAGAAAGTTGAATAAATGACACAAACTATACCAACTACGTAAGCGTTTCATTCTGCTCTTTATTACAGCTCATGATTTTTAAGACACGGTTGATTCGAAAAAGTGTCGGGAATTTTGGTTTATTGTGATAAAGTAGTTTCAATATTGGCGTTTTCTGTAACAACATATCGCACGTCAAAAATGGAGTTATCGCGACTGGATTATAAAGAACATAACACATCAAATATATGAATAAAACTGTAGTGAGGATCAAAAGAAAAGACTCAAAATGCAAAAAAGACGGGAACAAAAACTGTCTTCAAACTGGTTCTTCAAATCCTCCATAATGCCGCACTGTGGAGCATTCTCTGCAACGCTATAACCTCTTCGTGGAGACGAGTGCCACGTTTGCACAGAACTATCTCTGTAACGATTACTACTATTATATGACTGACATCAATACAGCTAATTACTAAGCAGGACTGTATTTATTACATAATGTGGCAGCAGTCGAGCGCACAGCTGTGGAACTGACGTGTCCTGCAATTAACGCTCCAACTCCAACGCTGCAAGTTCCCCAAAACAAATGGCTGCATACGTGTTTTAGACTCGCTACCATGTCCAGATTAATTACGGTAATCAATAATCGTGATTGTTCAAGTCACATTGTAATCGTAAATAGGGACGTTGTGATATCAAATGTTTGTGTTACGATTATTGCGAGAGAAAAAAAACATCACGATTTAACGATTATTTTTGCGATCATTATTGAGACTGTGACCAAACAATAGGGAAATCTTTTATTTGCTTTCGTTCCCGTGGTTTTACATGATACTGTTCCTCAAGTTTGTGAACGGCTTTACAAAAATTAGCTTTCTGAAAGACAAAATAATGTGGAAATTTGACACAAACGGCCAGATAAAATAAAGCTCTTTACATTTATTATTATTTTTGGGCTCTATTTTGAAGAGAAAATACTTAATTTTGCTCATAAAATTGTCATGATTATTATTTTTGTGGTTCTTACGATTATATTGTGACCTGAATAATCACGATTATCGCACTGAAAACCGTACTGTACATTGCACTAGTCTAGTAATGTTAGGCAGCTACTGTTTATTATTATGCACTATTTAAATCCCACTCAATCTGTACAACTTAATTTATCATATGCCCATTTGCTTTTGTAAATTATGTCTATAGTCCCTGTTTATAGTCTACATACAGTTAATGCACAATATATATAATGTGCACTTTACCTCAATCAATCTGTATATTTGTACTTATATACTACAGCCCCTTATTTTAGCTATCACCTATTTATTATTCTGTATATTGTACTTACTATTATTGCACTTCTGGTTGGATGCTAAACTGCATTTTGTTGCTTTGTACTTGTACATGTGTAATGACAATAAAGTTGAATCTAATCTAATCTAATCGTGACATCTCTAATCGTAAACTAAACTAAAAAAGAATGATTGTAATCGTAAAATTAAGTATTTCCTGTATTTTCTGTAATAATAAATATAAAGTAGTAAAGAATTAATGAAAAATATGTGTCTCAGTAAATGTGAATAATTGTTAAATCAAGTTTGATATTAAGACATCCATAGACAAGACCAGGACTAAACCAGGCCTTGGACCGCTTTCGCACAAACACATTTAAATTGGGACTAAACTAAGAATAAACCTGGAACTAAACATGGACAAAACCAGAGCTAAACCAGACCAAAAAAATCAAGTCTGAAGCAAAATTAAACTGGGATCAAACTGGTGCAAGTGTGAACACAGACTAGAACAAGACCGAAACAAGTGAACTAAACCAGGATCAAACTGGTGCAAGTGTGAACACAGACTAGAATAAGACCGAAACAAGTGAACTAAACAGGATAAACCAGGATCAAACTGGTGCAAGTGTGAACACAGACTAGAACAAGACCGAAACAAGTGAACTAAACCAGGATCAAACTGGTGCAAGTGTGAACACAGACTAGAACAAGACCGAAACAAGTGAACTAAACCAGGATCAAACTGGTGCAAGTGTGAACACAGACTAGAATAAGACCGAAACAAGTGAACTAAACCAGGATCAAACCAGGATCAAACTGGTGCAAGTGTGAACACAGACTAGAATAAGACCGAAACAAGTGAACTAAACCAGGATCAAACTGGTGCAAGTGTGAACACAGACTAGAACAAGACCGAAACAAGTGAACTAAACCAGGATCAAACTGGTGCAAGTGTGAACACAGACTAGAATAAGACCGAAACAAGTGAACTAAACCAGGAAAACCAGGATCAAACTGGTGCAAGTGTGAACACAGACTAGAAAAGACCGAAACAAGTGAACTAAACCAGGATCAAACTGGTGCAAGTGTGAACACAGACTAGAACAAGACCGAAACAAGTGAACTAAACCAGGATCAAACTGGTGCAAGTGTGAACACAGACTAGAATAAGACCGAAACAAGTGAACTAAACCAGGATCAAACTGGTGCAAGTGTGAACACAGACTAGAACAAGACCGAAACAAGTGAACTAAACCAGGATCAAACTGGTGCAAGTGTGAACACAGACTAGAACAAGACCGAAACAAGTGAACTAAACCAGGATCAAACTGGTGCAAGTGTGAACACAGACTAGAAAAGACCGAAACAAGTGAACTAAACCAGGATCAAACTGGTGCAAGTGTGAACACAGACTAGAACAAGACCGAAACAAGTGAACTAAACCAGGATCAAACTGGTGCAAGTGTGAACACAGACTAGAACAAGACCGAAACAAGTGAACTAAACCAGGATCAAACTGGTGCAAGTGTGAACACAGACTAGAACAAGACCGAAACAAGTGAACTAAACCAGGATCAAACCAGGATCAAACTGGTGCAAGTGTGAACACAGACTAGAACAAGACCGAAACAAGTGAACTAAACCAGGATCAAACCAGGATCAAACTGGTGCAAGTGTGAACACAAACTAGAACAAGACCGAAACAAGTAAACTAAACTGGGATCAAACCATAATCAAACAAATACAAGTGTGAACACAAACTAGAATAAGACCAAAACAAGTAAACTCAACCAGGATCAAACCAGGACAAGTGTCAGACTGACTTTGACTTGGCCTTTATTGTTGTGTGTGATTACATCTTTTCCTAGAAACTATGGGTTTTAAGAAGAGAATGTCGTCAACAATGAGCTTGCAAAAACAACATGTTAGAAATGGGGCTACACCAGGACTAAACCCGGAACCAAACATGGACAAGGCCAGGACTAAACCAGGACCAAATCAAGTCTGCATCAGAAGTAAACTGGACTCAAACCAGGGCCAAGCAAATACAACATTTTACTACAATTAGACTGAGCGATTCAACAAACTTGTCACATTCAGTTGTTGTTTTTAGATGACACGTTCTCTGGCTGGCATGTCGCTGTCGCTGAGCGAGAGGGAAACCCCAGGTACTTTCTGCATTGGTTTTATAATGTAACCCAGGGCTAACCTAAAACTAACGCTTCACTCGGAAACCAACCAAGAATAAACTACTACTGAAACTATAACCACTGTGATCAAACGTGTTCATCAGTGCACCTAACTGTAATTGAACAGTTATTACAGAGAAAGGTTATCACATGTTGAGGCTGCGGTGGAACTATGCAGTGAAAGAAAAGGTTTCTTTTGAACCTCAGCTTGGCCGCTCGCAGACATTGTTATCATATTTGACATTTTGAGTGAACTTGTGAAGCAGCAGAAGTAAAAATGGCTTCAAGTTGACCGTAATGGGTAGAAAATTATATATTCTGCAATGACGTATTTGCGTGTTGTCGATCATGAAATAAACCAACTCTTTAATTATTTTATTACGGTATTTATATTGTACATTGAGAGATTTTTGAATACAATTTTAAATAGAGAATACTTACAATTAAAGTGTATTATTGCAGGGAATCTGAAACAGTTTATTATTTTTCTGACATTTTGATTGAATTTTGCCCCTGTCTTTGATATAAAAGGTATTTTTGAATGTGTTTTAGAGTCTGTCGTCAGGCACAGGTTCACACTGGTGCAAAAGGGTGCGTTTAAAGGAAGAGTAATTCCTTTGACCTCCTTTGAAACAGCGGCTGCACCGTCTGAGAATTTGCCTGTGCCTGGGCTTGAAGGAAGGCTCCCGGAGAGAGAATATTTATGAATAAAGTGTATTATTGATTAAAATCAGAAATTGTTTATTCTTTTTTGACATTTTGATATCTTTAACTGCTGCTGTCGTTGTTGTAAGAGGTTTTTTTTTCTGTGTTAGAGTCCACATAGTCCAGATAATGAATAATCAAAACAAAATTACGATTAATATAATAGTCGACTACGATTATTCAGATTAATCGTCACAGCCCTGTACTTTATTGTCACCTCAATGTGTGACACTGAGCCTGGTGACTTTCTCCTTGCACACACTGTACATTTACCTCCCATTGAAGCGCGTGCGGCGCCTATAGCCCTGTGTTTGTGGTGTTTATGGTGTTTATGGTGTTTACAGGCTCGGACTCCTTCATTCCTCCACTGTGGCTGTGGCCCCGCCTCGCGCGCGCTCCCATTGGCCGCAGCAGCCTCGCTCTCCTAACAGCTGTTCAGTGTTTTCCCACACCGCCATTGGCCACGTCCGCGCGTCGATCAATTTCACTTTGACATGTGTCCCCGCCCCCGTGCGTGCTCCGCGGCGCTTCATTGGCTACTGTACGGCTCCGCGCGTCGCCATTGGACGCATTCGCTGGTTGTCAAGGCTTTGGGGCTTCATTCACCATTTTGCGACTGTAGTGTAGAATGCACAGGGCAGTAGTTTTCCTCCTTTTAAGTTGCTTTGCCGGAGAAACATGAACCGTCGCTGATTGGCAACGGCGCGCGACTGGCCCCACTGCCCTATTTTACCCCGCGGAGGCATCCACGCACCGGTCCGGACCCGCTCCGGTGAGTATTGCCCGAGACAAATCTTTGCTCTCTGCAGCACTGCGGCTCCGGGCTTGTGTTGTGCCCGCTTTCGCCGAGCTCCGATGCTAATACGTGTTTACCGCGGTCACAAACAGCGTTAGCCCGGGCAGCGGGAGTCATGTCCGCGCACACAATTGTGGCCCGAAGCGAGAACTCGAGCGTGGACTTGGTGTCATCTGCGTAAAAGGGAGCGGTGCGGCGAGACATTGTGAGCTGGAAACTTTTCCACTAGAAATAAATTCAACGCCATAACTGCCTTTGGACTTCCTACAACAACAGTTTTTTTTTTGGTCTGTCTGCGTAGCACCAACAAGCCACAACTCCCCGATGACACCTCTTCGTTGCTACGTTTACGTGTTTATTCCCGTTGTGCGTGCGTAAACGTTGTTGAATAGTAATGTTTTTGATGGGCTTCGAGGCGGGCCTACTAGTCCGTGGCCACCTTTTGACACTCACGGTATCCTCTCAAGCGCCCAAGAACACCGCAAATCAACTCTTTCCTTGTCCATAAAGTTCTCTACAAAGCTCGCAGACCCTTTTCACGCCACTGTCACGTTCGGATGGGTCACGTTCGTCACGCGGGGAGACTTTGGAGAAAAAGTTACCGCGAGCTTCCCAGAGGACCGACGCGGCATTACGCGGCATTACGGGTCAGCGTGGCTCTTAAAGTGGTCATTTAAGACCGGGGGGGACAGCGCGGAGGACACGGGGACATTAAGCGGCCTCTGGGTGCCTGTTTGCCTGCGTGCGTGCTCCGCCGGGGCCTGGACGGTTCCCCGCACGCCAACGGCCTGCAGTGTGCGTCCGTGCGTGCGTGGAGTAAAGCGGGTTGTAATCGCGGTACTACGACTACGCGCAGAAGTAGGTGACGACATCAGGACTCGCTGTGTGCAATAGGAGTTCAGGCCTCGGCTTGATAAGTTAGGACCTACTATCTGCTGTTTGTTTATCACAGGCTAACCTCCAATGTGCACCACGTATGAAGTTACACTCGAGTTTGTCAAATAGATTCTGAATGGGCTGTTAAATAATGCACTGGTGGCTAAGTACTTAATGTGTTATTACTTATGCAAAGCTGTGTAACAAGCTATTGATGCAACATGAAGTAGCTGACAGTGTAGCTTTTATTATAGCCTTATTTCACAAAGATTCTACTTGGATTACAGACTACAGAGCTCTCAGTTTGATCATCTTACACATCACACGCGATATTTTGTATTTAATAGGTTTATTATTTTATTTATTGAACTCATATTTTGACTTAACTTCCCTTGTACAAGCTTATGATTTCCTATTACTGTATATTTTCTAATAGATGTCGATCAAAGCGTTAAAACTGGGACTAAACTGTAACTACGAAACACTTGCATGTCACATTTGTATTGCTGATTTATTTAGACATTAGTGATAGTAAAGTTTAGTCTCGTTCTAGCCCTGAGTTTAGCTCTGATGTGGTGTGTGTAAGTGTGAACGCGCCCTCAGGCAAAAAATACTCTGATGTGCTGAATACACACCCAGACGTTATACATGTCCTAATACAGAATTATACAAGTCATTATTTCTCCTTTCACTATTGAAGACACTGTCGTTACTCATTTACTCATGTGACTGTGACTCTGCATATCTTATAACACACCAAAAATGATTACATTTGACTGGACGCTTTCGTTTTTGTGACGCGACTATAAGGACGGACCAGTTTTCTTCAGCTGAGCGCGGATGATTGATGTTTGAACGTGATGCTCGGCGAGACTCTAAACGTTTTGTACCAGGACAAAATGTTGTTCGCGCTCAAATGCTTACAGTGCAATATCCTTACTCCCTTTTATACAAGACAGTATTATAAACGGAAACTGTGGCAAGAGGCTTTTTTTCAATTTGTATAGAAAGGAATTGACTGGATTGAGCTTGACAATAGATTTAAGTTTGTTTTGATGAAAATATTGACAAAACACGAGGTCCAAAGACAGTTTTATGTGCAGATTTAGTGTTTCAAGGCGTCTTACATAATCACGAATGAATAAATATAATGCCAAACAATAGGATTCACTGTATACCTGCAGGAATATCAGAAGGACATTAGTTTAGCTTGCCTTTGAAAATGACACGGACATAAACGGGTTATTCACTGATATTGTAGCGTCCTGATGGCGTGCCAGAGAGTTAAGCTTCTCAACCTTTTACATGCATGTCGTTTTCATTTTATAGAGTGGTGGAGCGGTTGTAGGGCTCCGATATGAATGTATTAGGCCTGTTTCACTGACACTATCTGCATCGGCCCTGATCAATTCAAAGGAGCTGTTGTAATTTACTGGCGCTACATAAATTACCATAAGCACAATCTCTCTGAGTGGAGTCTGCACGTCCTTTTTACACGTTATTGACGCTTCGTTTGAGAAGTGGTGAATGTACGTTTTTTTTCTTCGCCTGTCTAAATTAAATCATTCTTACAGTTACTCTATAGAGGAGTTATGTATACTATACCAGCGATTAGAGGTAGAAATTATGCAAAGGAGTTTAACGCAAGCGGTTACTGTCGTTTCTTTTCCTTTAACATATCGACGACAACCTGTAATTGGGCGGGAAAAATGCAAGATACTCAAGTCGAATGCCTTAGAAAACGGTTTCAGGCGATAAGATATTATAGCTGAAGAAAATTCACAGAAAACATATTTGACAGTGCACTTGGCAACTGATTATATTGTACCTGTGACCTACTACTACTATTACAGGTCCAAACTAGGTCACAACACTACTATTTAGACTTATTTAGCACAGATAACAAAAAAGGTCATTAGTTTTCCTGTCAACACTTTATTTAATGTACACTTATTTATAGCTAAATAGCTGCTATAATTTGTAAATATGTAAGTGCTTAATTTGATGTTAATTTCATGTTTATTTATGTGTTAATGTGCTGCAAATTAGATATTTACTAACACTTCTCTATTAATATTACCTTCATCATTAACAACCACTGTAACTGTCACGGTTTTGCATTATTCAGTTCACTTGTAACACTTTACAGGAACATGTAGTGAGGGTTACGTTAGGCGTCAATGTATTCTGTCAATGTATTCTTCAGCTGATAAAAACACAGATTTATAACATTTTATTCTTATTGCCGTACGTATATTTATTAATTGAGTTTGATTTTTGAGTATTTTATTTCCTTTTTTGCATGTCTGTCACTCAAATCATTTCCTTGGGGATGAATAAAGGTAATTCTGATCCTGATTACTTATTAATATAACGCTTTTGTTTGTACATGAAGGCATTTTAGGCTCATAATTCCTGTACAAAATATTTTAACATACCAATATGCAGTAATAAGGAGAATATTATAATATGAAAGTGTTCGTAAAAACATGAATATGGGCAGAATGAATACCAATTAACATAGAATTAACTTTACGTGTATGCAAATTAGCAGCTAGTTAGTGTAAAATAAAGCGTTAGCGGTTTTCCCTTCCGTACAGCGTCTCTCTTCAGTCGTGGGTCACCTCTGTGCAGTTTGATGTAGTGTCAGTGATCACACCGAGCCGTGACCTCTCCTCCGACGTGACCCTGTGTTTCACGCGACATAGATGCCTCCCCCCTGTGTTTACTGCCATAGGGGAAGGCACACACGCATAATCAAATATTAGACTGGGAACACGCTGTACTACGCTGCATTCACGGCATATTTCAGCCGCGCACGAGGGCTGTAGTAATAACACTGTGAGGCGTAATCATTATAGTAGAAGTAGTAGTAGTTTTACAGGTTGCTTGCAGTATTCGTTAAGTTCCCAGTGGTTTGTGAGCCACTTTTACTTAGATTTAGTTACGTTTTTATTCCACTGGAGAATTGACTTGGACGCAGCAGCTCAAACATTACAATCTAATAACAAAGACACAAAATAAGCCGTGATACAAGTCAGAATAATGAAAAAAAGCAAAGACACGTCGGCACGGTTAGAACAGGCGATCCCCTGGTAGGAGGCTGAACGTTTGGAAATTATACCTACTGTATATATCGCCCTGTTGGATTCTTCTTCTTCTTTTTTATTAGAGCATAGATCAACAAAATAACACGACAACAGCAACAGAAAGGGGGAAAAAAACAGACAAAAACCACACAAAGAACGAGCTGGACCAGATAGAACATAAGGCAAGTAAAGGTAAAAGTACAAAATTAGGGAGTGGCATCAGAGAAGAAAAAACAAAACAAAACAGGAATTAGAGCATATTAAGTTCTGAGTTATTGTCCCATTTTATCCATTGTTGTTGCCCTGTTGGATTCAAGCTGTATATGGTATTTTCAAATGACAAAGATACCACACATTAATAACTACACATTAATTACACTTAATAAAGCATGAACAAAGACGTAATTCCTAATGAACAAATCGTGTCGACTATAAAAAAGAATCATAGTTGTTATTTGATCGTCGTTATCTGGGCTATACAGACTAAAACACGTACCAAAAGACATTATTAAATTGAAATGTCAAAAAAAAGAGACAAATATTTCAGATTTTAACCAATAATACGCTCTATATGTAAATATTCTCCAACTAGAAACATTCAGTCACCAGTTCAGCCTTTATTTAGTTGGTAATGTACAATATAAATAATCGTTTGACTAATTGACTACTAAAATAATCGTTAGTCCTAGTTTATTATTTAAGAATTGTTCAGCCTTTGTAACTACTTCATTCAGAGGCTTGGATTTGGAGTTTACTTAGCCTGAATCATCGGTAATAAACTACCTTTTCATTATGATTTAAGTCTTCATGCTTTATTAGTGTCTCCATGTTTGTTTAAACCATTTTGAATGCACACTAATGGATTCTGTCATTTGCATGGCAGGCTGCATGGCATTAGGAACCGTTAAAGTGCCATGAACTGTCTGAAATTTGAGGTGAGGCGATGTGATTTACTGAACGTTCACGCTTTGGTAATAAAGTGTGTAGGTGGTGCGAGCCTAAAGTCAGTCGCACTATGAATTACAGATTCAAAGTTAGTTTCAGAGGCCAGCGATGAAAGAACACGGTCAAACTAGTCAATGATCAACTACGACGTGTTACTGTTGGTTTAACTTTTTTCTGTTTTCTTTAAGTAAAGTTTGTATCAGGTGCAGCTTGCATTAAGACAAGCCCTTTCATTCATTTCAGCACATCTGTCAGCACATGTCTTTATAAAAACAAACATTTCAATACTCATTCCAAGACCGCAATGAGACCAAACACTCTTTTTTCCAGACACAACACAAAACAAAAGTAGTTCCGTGTGGTCTTGTACTCATTCTGATTTAGAGCAAAGACCACTCTAAAACTGCACAGGAAAGTTCCAGTTTTGTTGTATTTTGCTATAATTTCCTTCAGTAGGATTTTTTTCACTAAATTACACCTTAATTTTTATGTAATGTCATTTATTTACCTGTAGTGTTTGTAATATTGAAGTCATATTATGCAGTTAATCGATTATTCTGGAAAAAATATAAATTGTTGGAAGCAAAATTTAGTTTAAAAAAAAATCTAAATGTAAAGTATTTTTTTGTCACATTAACTTTATTTTGTCATTGAGAACGTTTGATTTCATAAAGCTGGTCACAACCTTGAGGAAAAGTAACGTGTTAGACAACAGAAATGAAGAAAGAATAAAAAGAAAAGTCGTGAATAACCATTACATCATGGTGTTTTTTCCTCACAATAATAATAAAGTCAGTCTTAAATTTGACATGGTGACATCCCTCGTTTGTAAACCCAAGTATTTCCTGCGGCGATGCTGTCATACTGAGTTTAGATCTCTGTGTGCGTCTATGATTTTGACCTGGACTTGATCCCGCTTCCACATGCTCCGTTCGGGACAAATTTCGCAAAAAAGAGAGGCGCTTGCATCATTTAGTCTGCGCGCTCCTTATCTTTGGAGCCCTGACACAGCTGTTGTCCACAGTTCACTCTCTTCAGTCAACACGTGAAACGCCGCCGTACCATCGCCAAACACGGAGCAGGCGGCACAAGCGTTTACGGAGTCGGCGCTCGGGCCTAAATGAGCCTTTACATACAGTAGACATGAGGACGGCAGCAAGCGCGCGCGTAGAAACGGGAACAGCGGCGGTTTGAGCCTCATTTCCTCCTTTGATCCTCACATTACTAGTTGCCATTTTGACTGGACTTGAAATAAGATGATGTTTTGTTACTTAATTGTCAATTGTCAAAAACAGTCTCATTTTATAATCACTTGAACCCCTGGATCGTTGTGTTATTGTGTAAATAACAGCCCAAAACATGAACAATCCATGAGTTTCAGAATGATGATAAATCAGGACCATATTTAAGTTTAGTGTCTTTATTGTTCAGATCTGTTTCTTCTGCTGATCGGTGGCATGTCTGCAAAAAAAATACTTTCCCCCTGCGGATTGTATTTAGTTTAGTTTATTTATTTATTGGCATATGAACGTATAAATTAACCTTAACTTAAGATGCATTGTACCCGGTTAGTGCTAATTTCCACTTGCAGGATGAATAAAAGTAATTGTCGTTCTGGTTCTGATTGTCATGACAATTTCAAATATGGCATACATAATATTATATCATAAGTATAAGAATAAGTGAAGGATTGAAGGATGGGTCAAATGCAGAGGACACATTTCTCTTTGGGGACAATAAAGTGTACCTGGTCGACAACATTAGCTTTACATTTAGATTATTATGACTACCACATTATGATGAGGGCGATTAAAGGTGTACTCTGTAACTTTTCTGGTGGAGATGTCTTTACTTTGCCTGTAACGTTCCACAGCATAAGCCCAGCAGGTGCCGTCGGGCCAAGTGCAGTCCCGGGGTCTCATTTATAAAGCGTGCGCGCCAACGTCTGTGTTTCGTCCGTACAAACATTTTTAGGAAGAATTCCACATGGCGTTTTGTAAAAGCGAGCTGGGATCTTTTTTACCGTTCTGTTTTAACAATGGGCTCGGTGCACGACAGCGCCTGCTAGCTCAGTGTTAGCGCCGCTACTTCCTGTCTAATTCTATCTCTATGGGGTTTGCGCTAAGTCAGTCTTAAATCATTAATATATTAAGGCAGTGACTCTGTATCTGACATGTTAAAGACTTTACAAAACAGGAGAATACTTCAGCAAAGGCACAGGTGTTTATAAAGGGACGTGTTGTTAGGGTGACCAGATTTCTTACATTTAAAACTGGGACACACCCGAGTTAGGATGGGAAGGTAATAATACAATTGCACAAAGCGTGCAAAATTAAGTACATGTTTCTCTGTCCATTCATGTCTCCTTCCCACCTCCTTCACGGCTCATCTGTGAGTCAGTATATGATCTGAGAGACTTTTATCAGTGCAATTGGGTGCATTATTTGTGTTCTGGTAGTTCTAAAACCAGATTTTCTCTATTTTGGCTTAAGAAACAACGATATATTCCCCTCTTTACTGTTGGCGCGTATCAAAGTGGTCAAAAACCATGTCAACTGGGACAAGTCTTCTCTGTTGGGACATGGGACACAGGGCTGGTCACCCTAATGTTTGTGTCTCGATGCTAACGCTAATTCTGCTGTTGCGGCATAAAACACTGAAAGATTAAACAAATTAGAATAACTAATAATAAAAAACATTTTAAAAACTGAAATCATCTTCACAATCAGACAGTTTGTACTTTAAAATGTTATTGTTTATTTTATTTGTTATGTTTATATGTTATTTTAATAAATTTAGCATTAGCTGTGTGAAACGGTTTGCAACGGTTCGCAACGGTTGGCAATAGCCTAAGCACTACCGCCACTTCCCGCCTCCTTCTGCTCACCATGTACACAAAATCAACAACAGTAGGAATTTACTTGTCACGTGTATCCAAAGTTACATGTCATCCGTTTTTACATTTTTAAAAACAAATGAAGCGAGCAAGAAAACAAACGTTTAGTCTTGGTTTAGTCTTCACGTTTTAATTGCGATTATGTCCTGGTTTAGTTCAGAGTTTCTCCAGGTTCTGTTCTCACACAGTTGGCACACTAAAGATAATACATTGAAACTACATTCTTTTTTAAGCATTTCCATCGTTTCGTTCCGCTGCTTTTCCTCCAAAACGCGCGGAAACATGAATAGAAACCGAAGCTCCACGCGCCTCGACTAAGAGCTCAAAGTGTTTGCGGTGCATAGCCTTGAGACAGTCTGGTGTGGCGCGTTTTAATGGCTCTGAATGAGCGCGGCACAGACGGTCCAGACGAGGACAAGACGGAGAAAGCGAGAGAGGAAGAGAAACGAGAGGGGGAGAAGTGGGAGGAAGTAGAGAGACGCGGAGGGAAGTCGGCTGTCCATCAAAGCGGCGGGAGACATGCCGGACTTGTGCTTGTATTCGGAGGAGTAAGAGGATTTCATGTGGTTTATCTGGCAACGTACACATTATGTTTCTCTCCGCTTCTCTCTCCTTCCGTCTGCTGTGATTCAATTCAAAGAAGACGGACGGGTGAAGTGTGCAATAGTTTATTTAAAGGTGCTGTATGTAGGGGAGGGGCATAGTGACAGAAATGTTTATCTCAATAACGATATTTAAACGCTGCAATCGGGAATGTGCTCAAATGTGTCTGTAAATGTCTTTGTTGAGGTTTAAGTCTCGCACAAAAACATAAATGCACCGTGAAATTAAGCACAAAAATGCATAAATATCAATTCACAAGCTAGGAACATAATTGTGTCATTTTTAATTAGAAGCAAAATAGGTTGCTGGATTCTAATTTTGCCATTCTCCAAAACAATCATTACAATATGATACATGTTCATATCTCTCCCACCTCTAGCACTTTCTTTTTTGTTTTTGTTTCTTGTTTTGGGTCCGCTACCTGCTTGTTTCCATGGAGATATTATTGCTTTACCACATAATGACATTAAACTTGCTTGGATTCATTCCAATATACAAATGTATTGCAAATATGTCTTGGAAAACATGCATTCTTATTGTGAGTGGGGTCGCCTCTCCACAGATCTGACCTGTAACTTGGCTTAGAAGTGCCCTCTGCTTGTTAGGATGGGTTAACGTAAGTGTTTTTGGCTGCACCACCAGCGACGCACCAGGTCCATCTTTTTAAAGAGACAACAAGTAAACATTTAAATAAACAGCAATCCTTCTAAAAATATAGCCGTATGTTTACGCAGTCATGCCACAAATTACTCAGAGAAAATCATTTAGTTATTATTTTTACAAATTTGAAAAGTGAAATTGTGAACTTTACCATAACTTAACATACACGTGTGGTCCTCGCTATTGATTTTAAACTCTTAATATTGGTATCAGCTAATATCGGTAATCTGTCATAACAGTAAATCAAATATCAGCTGTCAAATCATCCCTAGTGTCATACTGTGGAACATTGCAGGCAAAGCAATGAATATCTCCACGGAGACAAGCAGGTAAGCGGCTCCTCCCCCAGAACAGTTACATTGTGCGCCTTTATTAGTGAACTTTATGTGTGTAACCGTATGTAATGACAGATGAAGGCGAGTATGAGCGAGTTGTCAGGGGGAAATATTGCTTTTCTAGACGTGGGTCGTGGTGAAGAAGAGATGGAGAAGCTGAAGAGGCTGATCTTGCTGCTGCTGCGGTGAAAATGGCTCCAATGAAGCGTATTTGTATTCATATTCTGAGAGGATATCGTTTGAGAGGCAAAAGTAACAGGCTGTGATTGACTGACGGACTGAAAAGTGAGAATGAACTCGTCTTTCAGCTCGATATTTCTGCTCGCTGACCTTAAAGCACATTGTTGGACACATTCTCCGGCAAAGAAAAGCTCGCGCTCGCCTGTCAAAATCACATAAACGCATGACTGTAATGAGCGTACATTTTTGAAAAGACTGTGATGAGAACAGCACCGTGCGTGGTATGCAAGAGCCCTGACTTGCACTTAAAGTTCAACTCCTCCACAAACTACTTTCATTATTATTATTTCACCCCTGGACACATTTTTATATCGCTGCGTACACATAATGTTGATTCGGATTGTTGTTGTGTTACCCTCTGAGAAATGCTTTTTTTTTTTTTTTTTTTTTAGCTATTGAACGATAACATAAGTAGAGCATTTAACATTTTGCTCATTTGAAACTACAATACAGATACGAACTGAAGCAGATCCATTGACTTCCTGTTCAAAACTGCAGAAACTGACTTTTCACTGTAACGAGCTGCAGATTGCAATCCCAGCTCCAACAGTTTGCTGCATGTCCTCCCTTCTCTCTGAGCTGTCCGGGGCTAATAAAGCCTACGGGTCCATTTTTTTTTTTTTTTACTAAAAATGTATAACTCGGAGTCTCAACTTTACAAATAATCGCAACTGAATGTAGAGAAGTGGGCGGAAACAAGGGCTTGAAATGCTCGATCTCGTTAGCTCTCGGATGCTAAGCAGGACGGGGCCCGGTTAGTGCTTTGGATGGGAGACTTTGAAGGTGGAAAAGCACTCTATAAATACAGTGTAATAATAATAATAATAATAATTATAATAATGTTGCAGGACAGTACAGGATTACTCTAACATGCATAAATGAATCTAAACACAACTTTAAGGAAAACTACTGATAAGGACGTAATCACAACATGGTTCGAAGTTCATTAAAGTAGATTTTTCACAATATGTCGCCTTTAAGATATAAGATTTATAATTTGATTCATCTTGACTAAGAAAAAGTATTGACACTTGATACCAATTTCAATATTTCAATGATAATAAAACACTCTCTGTTTGCTTTAGAATTCAACTTTAAGCACAAAACAGTGGTAGTTTCCCTAATACAGTACCATGTGGTCTTATTAGTCCTAACAGAGACAGTCCCAACTATTCTAAAACTGTTCAGAAAACTTTTAACTTTGTCTTATTAATCTGGTTCTTTGTCAGTATTGAGTATTTAAATAAGGATCTAGTTCCAATACAAATGCTAGTAACAATTATTAGCTGCGTATTTCATTTATTGACATCCTTAACAGGCAGTTCATTGTCTTGATCACTAAATGTCTACAACTATATGCTGGGACCACGTATCGCAAGTAAAAATATTGATACAGCGAAGCCCAACGACATCATTATCAATTTATAACTACATCTAACGCTGATCGTTCAAAGTAAATATCCATGTTATTCCTCCGTGTGAAAAACTGCTTTGATTTCTGCCATCCCAGCATCTTTAAACGCAGCAGAATCCGTTGTATTTGGAAACACGATGACTGTTCTCCGCTGCGGGGCCGTCAGGGGAGTCCCCCGGCGAACAAACAACTAACACGAGACAAGCGCTCCGGACCAGTCTGCGAGATCAATTTGACTTAAACATCTGAATGAAAAACAGTTTTGTATGAATGATTTGGGCAAGGGCAAAAGAAAGGGAGAGCGGCGCCGGTGCGGAATAACAAGCATTTGAGGACAAGCGGCTGCTATTCCGGACGACTACGGCTCAAAACAGAGACACAGAGACGTGGGATTGAAATCAATATGTGACTAAGGAGAAACAGAAAGGGCAAAAAGCAGGGTTTATATATCGTATCGCTCATTATATATATATCGCTGTTGGCTAATTCTGACTTTGTGAAATCATTTGCATGCGAAATAACTAACGCTGCAGCTAAAGCCTCGAGCGGTTTAAACAAAAGACGCCGCGAATGCTAAAAACACCAGGGTTTGTGGAGTGGAAACAGAACCTTTAGCGTGAAGATAACTTTATAAATGCCTGAAATGAGTTGGCACTAATAAGGTAAAGGTTACGGTTGAAGCATTTTGTTTAGCATTAGTTTTATTATGAATTACATCTTCATCGCAAGTGTTTTCTTTCATATTCATATACAAATGGCCATATCACTCTTTCATACTTCACTACAGTCTTTTCTCCTGCTTTAGTCATGGTTTAGTCCTAGTTTAGTCCTAGTTTAGTCCTAGTTTGGTCCTAGTTTAGACGATTATAGTCCCGTGTTGGTCTTTCTTTCCTGATTCTGTTGTAGCTGGTTTGGACCTGGTTTAGTCCTGAATCGCAACTGATAAGCAATGATTGTATTCCAGATTTAGTCCTAGATCTGGCCTGGTTGGGTCCTGGTTTTGTTTCGACTAATTAAAGTCATCCTGCTTTATGTTCGTGGTTTAGCCCTGGTTGTAATTCTGATTTTGTTCTGCTTTAGTTCTGGTTAGGTCTTATTCTGTTCTAATTCACCCTGGTTTTGATCATAGTCCTGGTTTTGTCCCAGTTTAATTCCACTTTATAATGGGAATAGTCCTGTTTTTTATTTTGTTTTTATTTCTCAGTGCAATTGTGTAGAGTTATGTTGTAATTCTGGTTTAGTTCTGCTTTGGACCTAGTTTTAGTCATGGTTTAATACTTACATACTACCATTAAAAAAATCAAAATGTCTTCCTCCAAAGTCTGCTAACATCTATGTTAAATAACCCATACTCATTAATGACAACTGCAAATTACAGAGTCTCTATCTCAATTAAAGTTTGATTTTAATTTTGTTCTGTCCCGGTTTAGTCCACATAAAGTCCAGGTTTAGTCCATGTTTAGTCTATGTTTTGTCCTTATTTGTATTTCCAAATTGCTGTGTCTTGTCACACTCAATTCAAATGTAGTCCATGAAAACTCTCAGAAAAAAACCCCAAAACCTAATATTGTCAATACAGAGTGAAACCATTGACATTACGTAACACAAAATGAAAACAGAAAGACTAAACAACGTCTCGCGTCGAACAGAAATAACAGGAGAACGGCGTTTCTCGAGGCGCACGGCTTTGAAGCGCTGATAAAGGTCGCCGTGGAGAGAACGAGAGCGCGCTAAGAGAGCGAGAGGAAGAGAGCGAGAGACTATCTTGCTGAAGCTGGAGGAATTCCCCCGCCTCTGACTGCCTCGGCCAAGAGCGCAGCAGCGGGTGTGTGCAAAGAGGCTTGTCTGGGCATATTGCACTCGAGCTCCTCACTGTTTCCATACCGAGCCCTGGTGCGCAGCTCAGTACGTCCTGCGTGTGTGCGTGTGCGCGCGTGTGTGTGTGTGCATAGTAGTATTAGTGCGGTCCAAAATGGCGTCTCATTGTCAGTACGTACCTGGCCTGGACGCGAGCCTTCTGTAATGTGAGTAGGAGCGTTATGTAAGGGATAAATGTGTAATGAATGCGCGGGCCGAGTGGTGAGCGTTTACAACTCGCCGCGTCCGACAACGGGGAATACGCAGGGATCTATACGCGTTGGAATAAGATTTAAATGCGGATACGAAGGGGGTTTGAGGGTGTGCGTGCGAGCGAGTGACACCTGTCGTGGAGGTGTCAGATGAAGGCTGAGACGTGCAGAAGCTGTCAGAGAGTTGGATTATGTGTAATTTTGAGCTTTGATATACTTGCTGTGTTCTCATTAGAGGTGGGCAATTTAGAAAGTACCGTGAATCAGTCGTATCTATCGCATCGTTGTTTGGATGATATGCTAAATTTAAAATATCGAGTGTATCGTTTACAGTACAAAATGCAACAAGAAGAGCTGATTATGAATAAAAATTAAAACCAGTTTCGTTGTGAACTTTCAAATACGGGTATCAGGTGATTTCTGCTCTTTTGAGATCAAATTTACAGGCATTTGAAATTTGTCTGACAATTTTACTGACATTTAAAGACATGTTTTAACACATTTCAGAATATGAGGATCAGGATACTCATTAGAGCATAAACGATACTGGAAATGATTGCAATATGAATATTATTGCCATATTTGAATCTACTTTTTGACTCAGTATTTTCAGTTGTATTTCGGGGTGGGCAATATTGACAAAAATTTGTATCTCTATATTTTTTTGAGTATCCTGATATACAATATTATGTCAATTCAACAAAACTGTGTTAAAACATGTCTTCAAACGTATTAGTTGAGGTTTAATTATCAGACAAATGTGAAATGTCTGATTTCATATCAGTTCTTTTTGTAGCATTTTTTACTATAAATGATATTCTTGATATTCAAATTTTGCATATCTTTAAAACAACATTCACGATATGATCGAAGTTTCGATATATTGCCTATCTCTGTTATAGTCTGTCAACATAAAAACATAACAGCTACAAAACCAATTCAACATTTCCATTTTAAAAACGGTACATTTTTGTCAGATGGAGCACCATGGTGTCAATGCAATATATTTAGTTTGTTGAGATATTGATTATTGCATCAGCCGATGCGGCAATATAAATACTTTTGTGATATATTTTGAGTTGCTGTGGATGTGTATTTTAGTGTGCGTTCACACACCCACCACAAATAAGTAACTTGGCATGGACTAGACCAGGACTAGAACAGGCTCAAACCAAGTCTAAATCAGGACTAAACCGGGCTGTAAACGCACCCTTACATACACAACATTTATTTTAAATTATTCTTCAGGAATGATCAAGGTTAAGGCTGAGTGTTTTTTACATGTGATGTAATAACAGATATCTTATTTTTAAACGCACAACACAACTACTCATATTGTCTGATTCCTTTTGTGACTCATTTTATCAGAAAATCTGAAAAATGTACTTTCACAAATGCAATCTGTATTTCTTAAGTCTGAGGACTGAATTACATTTTGGCATTTGTAGTCACTAGATCATGTAATAGTAGTAGTAGTAGTTGTAGTAGTAGTAGTTGTAGTACCAGTAGTAGTAATAGTGGATTTTGCAGTAAAATTAGCGATGACTAAAATACCCCAGTGTTACATGCAGCATGCCTTTGACATTAAAACTCAGATTGTCTCACAACATTTGCAGTGTGACTCAGAGACACGATGCCATCTACTTTCATTCTGAGTATGTAGTATCACAACCCACATAAAGAGTTTGCAATAATCAAACATGCAATTTAATTTGTTTGTTTGTCATGTTAAAGTTGTATAATACTGATTAAATTGAAGTGATGCCTCATTTCTTCTTCAGCAGTTTTTTTGTGGCGTAAAAACGAAACCTGTGACCTACTGTTTCTAACACCCGCAGCTGCAGCGAGGATGGCAGCTTTTATATTAATTAAATAACCTAATGCCGGACCCATTTTCAAGTCATGCTCTAATTTATGAAAAATAAATAGAAATTTGAGCTTGAGCATATACTTTCAGAGCCAAGTTTTGGTATTAAACTAATGAAAAAAGCAATTTTGTCTGCATTGCTTAGTTTCTTTATGCAGCTGCTAAAAAAAAATCTTCTTTTACCTGATTAATATTGACTTGATGCACTCACAACATTTTACAGAGTTTGATAACATTAGTACAAAGTGTAAAATTGAAAGTCGCATTGGTCTTTGAATGCTGTGTGGTCAGACTGTTCTTGTATGTTCTCGTGGAGTGAAGTCAGGGCTGGGTCACTGAACGAGACTCTGGAATGAGACCACTGTTTGTTTTGGCTGAAGCAGTTTCCCAAAAGTCTTTTTTTAGTGGATCAACATTTGTCCTTATCTCTAATATGAATCGAGACAAAATACTCTGCCCATTTTGCTTCCATTTCTGTTCATTTTAAATTCTTGTAATAATTTGATAACAACGCGCGTTTCTTGTACCTCTTGTTCCTCGTTTCAGTACAAGTAGATACTAAAGTTTGAAGTGCTTGCTATGAAACAATAAGTATTTATAGTCTAACCTGACCTTGTGTAAATAAGATCTTGGGTCTCACTTGATTAAACGTTTAATCAAGTAATTAATTTAGTCCTACATAGAAAAATACAAACAGTTGTACCCAAAAAAAGAAATTATATAAACTAATACTACCATTTTGTTTAGTAGATTTTTCTATTAACATTTAACCAATTAACAAGACATGGAAAAATGTACACTTTTACACATTTTTAGAGATAGCAGTGTTTAATTTCTTGACCTAAAGAAATATTGTTATTAATTTTTTTAATATTAATTTTATGAAATTTTTTTACGTTTTGAACCTTATTTTACCAGCAAAGTCCCACTGAGATTTTGCATCTCCTTGTTCTTAAAAGATTTATATAATCTATTTTTAAATTCAATCTTTATCTCTCCTCCGTTTTCCAGACAAAAACATGTTGTCATGCAGCAGTTTGAACACAGAGCCCGAGTGTTTAGCGATGAATACTGTAGTGCACAAAGATCTCATTGAAAAGCCCTTTGATTTTAACAGAGTCTGTGATTTATTGTCATTGCCTTAGATTTAGCTGTCGTCTATGTGAATAGGCTAATTGAATGTCAGTCTGATTGTGTTTACCACATGAGTAACCCACCCTCTCTCTGGTTTTCTTTCTTCCAGAGCTTGTGGAATAAAGGTGGGCAAGTGCCGAAGTTGCAGACGAGACAGGATGCGCGAGAGAGACGAAGAGAGAGGAGGAAAATAGAGACGAAAGCAACAAGGCAAAGCAATAGACGACCTCGGGGATAAATACTAAAATAAATTGTTGAAGATGAAGCCGATAAAAAAGCAAGGCCGGCGTTCTCCTCCCTCGACGCGGGCCAAAGGGGGGAAGAGGCGCGGGGCGGAAGATGTTTCGGACGGAAGCGAGAAAAGAGATTCAGACGAAAACCGAGATAGGTCACCACAAAATCGAACTTCAGATTCCTCGCGCGAGCCAAGCAGAGCGCGGGACAGTTCGGATGGGGAGGGGCTCTACAGAGAGGGCTTGTCCGATGTCGATTCAGGGAAAATGTTGACCTCTTCGGATGACATTTCAGGTCGTTCAGTGGTGAGCGGTGGAAGCCATAGTGATACCGGTGGCAGCAGTTGTAGTAATAGTAGTACGCCAAGTGCTAACAGTCCGAATCACGCATTAAGTCGGAAAACAACAACTTTCAAGGCTCGTGTCCCAAAAAAGAAGTATACATCTGAACATTGCTCGTCATCTGGGAACAGCAATCCTGCCCCCAACACACCACCACCTTCTCTAAATCAGACCACGACAAGCCATGCACCATTGTGTCAAGAAAGTGAAGTCTCGCAACCCCAAAGCAGAAGGTTAATGGATGATTTCCACAACAGTAGGATAAGCAGAAACGGCTCACCAGGACCACCCATGTTAACGCTAGCAACGGAGCGAGAAAGATCAAGAGGAGCGGAGAACAGAGTTTCGCCCAGTCCGCTGCCTAGATGCTCTTCAACGGACACAGCGAGCGAGCATTCGGCAGATTTAGAAGTAGTCAACGAAACTCGTGTCCCAATGGGGCTACCTGACTTGCTTTCAGATGCCCTTGCGAAAGGAATGAAGAACCAACGTATCCTGGCTAGACTACCGAGAAGGAGAGGTGAGGAAGGCAGAGGGCATGATGACACAGAGAGTTCTGGGTTGTTGTTTCGAGCTGGCATTGTCCGAAAAGTCAGTGGAGAATATGGAAATCTAGAGGTACAACTCAATGGTGAAAAGACTCTGCTAAGATATCCATACAGGCGGGATAGTACTTCTGCTCCTGTCGACATAATCCTCGATGCGCCACCTCCAGGAGTCCACCCCATTCCAATTGGCACTCGTGTTTGTGTCCCGTTTGGTAATAAGGAGGGCAGTGAGGGACAGTGGTACAGAGAAGGAGTGTTGAATCAAGTCGATACTCACCCCGCAGTGTCCCATCGGTACAGAGTTGTTCTAACAGACGAAAGGCACCACTCTCTGGATCAGGAGGAAGCTGCCAGCCCCACCCAGGCCGTTTGGGTGTCCCGACAAACACTCCGCCTCCTGGTGCCACCCTGGGACTTGGACCTGCCCTCCGCAGGAACTGGCAGAGAGGTCGAAGAAAGGGTAAGGGAAAATGAGAGGGAGGAGCGAGAGGATTTAGAAGTTTGTGGAATGACGTCTGGAATGGGGCCAGGAAGAGGGATGCCGTTCCCAGGGATGGTACCAGTCTCTTCCGTGGCAGGTCATACCATCACCTCTCCGGTCACTCCTGCCTCTGTCCTGAGTCTGGCTCCCGGGCACGAATGGGATATAGAGAAGGGACGAGAGCTTCAGCGGAAACAGGAACGAGAAAGAGAGAACTCCAAACCGCCACAGCTGCCCTATATGCCGCTGACTCCTGAAGAAGATATGGAAGTGTCCATTTTCAACATGGTCCCAATGGGGCCGATCATATCCGGGGCCAAACCTATGACACTTCCTCAACCGCATCCTCGCCACATCCTTTCAAAGCACCCACCACCAACAGGCTACCTCAACCCATTGTCAGTGGTTCGGGGCATAGGGGTCCCACCAACGCACATCGCCCTAAACCCCCACCCTTCTTCCACCTCCGTCGTGCTCGGTCTGGACCCAAACACAGCAGTCATCACCACCCCTCAGCTCCCTCCTCTACCCCCGATCTCCTCCTCCACAGTGCAGATGTCCCGAATGGATAAAGTCTCAGGATCTTCGGCGGGGGGTGGCGGATCAGGTTCAGGCTCAACTTCGTCATCTTCTTCTCGATCTCGGACACCGCTCACGGCCGCACAGCAGAAGTACAAAAAAGGGGACGTGGTCTGCACCCCGACAGGAATTCGGAAAAAGTTTAATGGAAAGCAGTGGAGGAGGCTGTGCTCTAGAGAAGGCTGCTCCAAAGAGTCGCAGCGCCGGGGTTACTGCTCTAGACACCTCTCAATGCGAACCAAGGAAATGGAAGCCAATGGAGGTGGCCGGGACAGAGGCGGGGCAAGCAGTACTGGGACTCTTACTCCATCTGATCTTCGGCTAAGTGGAGGTAGAGCCAGCTCAGAGTTCGATTGGGATGAAACCTCTCGGGAAAGCAGTGAGACCAGCAGCCGTGGTGCAGATTCCCGTCCTCGCCTGGTCCTGCCATCGCTTCTGCCCCAAGATCTGTCCCGTTTTGACTTTGATGAGTGCGAAGCTGCGACCATGCTTGTATCTCTTGGAGGGTCCCGCTCTGGCACACCATCTTACTCGCCCATATCCAACCAATCGCCCTTTTCGCCCACCCCTTCTCCTTCCCCTTCTCCGCTTTTCGGCTTTCGGCCAACAAGCTTCAGCCCCATCACATCTCCTGCTTCGTTAACCCCTCGTCGCCATCGTCAGCTCAGTGGGACAAAAATCAGTACGCCGGGAGCGGAGCGAGAGCGCCACTTGTCCGGAATAGTCCCAACGTTTCAAACCAACCTAACATTCACCGTTCCCATGAGCCCCAGCAAACGAAAAATGGACTTGCACCCGATTCCTCCTCTACCAGCAATTCAGGATTACCAAAACAAACCTGATCAGCAATTGGTGGGTGTTGGCGGAACAGGAATGGGCGATCCAAATTTGAGCCCAGCGTTTAGAGTCCTTTCCCCTCAAAGTCAGCCAACAACCCCCTCCTCGCTCTCCTTTCCCAGGCCTCGAAGCGCTACCAGCAGACCCCCATCCTCTGCCGCCTCTACCCCCCCACCCATGCTAGTTTCACCCACGCCTCCTTCTCCACTGCCTCAAGAGCCCTCTTCACGGCGCATCGTACCCCTCCGTGACTCCCCTGTCATTGTGCGCAACCCTGATGTCCCATTGGCGAAATTCTCTGATGGACCCTTGGGGAGAAGAGAGAGGAGCAGATCCAGAGAGCACAGCCAGCCTCAGCACGCTGGACCCCCAGGACTCCAGGCCCCGGTGCCCATCAACGGTGCTGCTCCAAACGGGACAGTCCTGCTGAGGAACACGTCTACGCTGGTCCTTGTCACCTCCAGCTCGGTAAGTGACAAACCACAAATACTTCATTTCATCCAGGAAAGAAAAACACAGCTGAAAAATTATGATTTTTCAAATCTTAAATGTTTGATCAAAGACAACTTGACACCCATTATCCATTTTATTATTTACTTTATTTCAGACACAAAGGTGGTCCATAATTAAAAGAACACAAGATACAAAAACAATCAACTTAGTCCATACAATGATGATTATCTCCACCCAATGTATTCTCAGAGCAGAGGGTGTAGCGGCATAAGTGTAGCAGCATAAGTTCTTATGAGGATTTGTCAGGGTCATTATAATGGTATTTTCAGACACCTCAAGGCGCTGCATGAATTTCTATGTCACATGTCTTAGTAGTGCTTGAATATGAATGTACTTATTGCTATAAAAAGACATTATTAGCAGTTTTGGACATTGTCAGACCACCCCAATCAATAGGCGTGTTCGAGTTTAGCTGCGCCTCGTTTGGATGATCAATGAGTTGAAGTGTCTAATGAGGTTGTAGAAAAAAACACCCAGCAGCCTAATGCAGACCAATAGGGTTAAACCGGAAACTCCACTGTCAATCGACACGGATCGGATCTACACAGGTCTAGATTATCCCGAAGGCGCCTATTGTCTTTCACACTCATACATGGCAAGGCGAGTGAAATGTCTTGTTCAAGGACACAACGTCGGCATGCACTGTTCGGAGATGAGCTCAAACCACTAACATTTGGGTTTATGTGGACTACTGACCACCAAATAAATAGAATAGGGAATGAGATGCAAGGGTTCATTCAACCATGAGTTAAGTTTTTATTGTTCTTTTTTATTAACACTATTATCATAAAAAATAACTGTGTACTCTTCATTACTCTCAAATTTAGCTTATACTTAAAGTGCATATGGCAGGTTCTCATGTTTTTTTTTAATCACAGTTCAGTCAAGTTGCAGCTTGTGGAAAAACATGAAAAATAAGTATTTGTATTTACAGGAAGTTGAGCTGAGCTCTAAAACAGGGATCTGTCCATGTCATTAATAAGCAACATTTTATTTGTCAAAATATAACTATTATGTAAATTAGTCAAGCCTTGGCCCTTATTAACATTATGATTGCTTGGTAACAGAATGTGCCACATCTGCTGCTCATGTCCAAACAGGAAGTACAATTATAAACGTCACCAGCATTTTTAAATAGGGACAAAATAAGAACATGTTTTAGTAAAATCTTCAATATATATATTTTGACAGCGTTTTAGTGAAATGTGAAGTTTAACTGTCATATGCACTTTAAAGGCGACATGTTATGCAATTCTTATGAGCCTTTAACCATGTACATGTTTCCCCCATCATGAGCTTACTCAGAGTTGTATTTTGATTCAGGCACATTTGAGAAAAACTGTTTTGTCCTAAATTGGGCTGAGTAGTCGTTTTCATTTCCCTCAATTTTTTTTTTTTTTTTATACAGGGAAGCCCTAATGAGAACAACTCTCTTTTTCATGGGTACCCTGTTAGAAATAAAACAGATTAACCAAACAAACACAGGATATCCAAATAAAACATTCAATAGAATTAACAAATACATAAAAGGCCACTTACACTATGAGATCAAATTAAGTGCACTGGCACTGCGGGTAGTTCTTAACCATTGCTTTAAAATCATTAAAATATATAACATTATTTAATTTAAAAAGCAAAGTAGCTGAAGGCCTTTTTCTGTGTTGACGTGGTGAGATTGTAAAATAGCCTTATAAACAAACAAAAGGCAGAGCTGTTCTCTTCATGCATGATGATTGCCATTCTACTTTAGAACAGTGGTGAGTTCTGTATCCTTCTCCTGTGATGAACCTTAGAGCTGGACGATAAACTGAGTTCAGAGGTTTTAACACTGTTGCTGTAGAATGTATTTATGTATATGTATGTATATATAATATCACCATAATCTATATAATATCACCATAATCTAGAACTGAAAGAAATACATTTTTTGTTTCACAAAAGTGTTTTTTGGAGAACAGCATACATTTAGTTTTATTTGAATTCATTAACCATTTTGAATTCACTTAATGCTGTCAGATGGAATGAAAATCCACTTGGATATTTTGAATCACTTGTGCAGCAGAAGGCGCCCTAGCATATAGAATCGCATCATCTGCATACAAGTGGATGCTACTATGTTTTAGATTATTCCCAATTGAGTTTATATAAATTGTTACTAAAAGTGGTCCAAGGACAGACCCTTGAGGTACCCCTTTGTTAAAATGAGAAAATTCAGATTTAAAGCCATCAGCAGAAACAGCTTGAGCTCTATTTGTGAGGTCATCTGCAAACCACTTTTTAGAGTTTGTATCAAACCCAGCAGCATCCAGACGATCCAAGAGAATACAATGATCTATTGTCCGAATTGTGCTCTACATATAAACTTGCCTTGCCTTGCCGGAATCAAAAGCTTTTGACAAATAGACAAAATCAGCAGCACATTCTTCATGATTTTCCAATGTAATTACAATATCATTTATAACTTTGGTAGCAGCTGTGCCCTGGTCTAAAACCGGACTGGTAACTATTTAAAATTGAATATTTGATTTGGTAACGAAAGCACTCACCTGGTTATTATTTAAATATTTTTTCCGGCCTCCTTTATGCAAAGGAAGAACAAAAGCAGTTTTCCATAGTAATGGGATAGTTTCAGTGTAAATTGTGAGATTAAAAATATGAGCTAAACAATTAGTTAGTGGAGCAGATAACAAATAACAACCTAGGCTGGAGGGTGTCAGCTCCAGTGGACTTTTTTGGATCTATAGAGAGCAACATATTTAATACTTCATACTAAGTAAAGGGCTTAAGGCAGGGGTGTCCAAATGCGGCCCTCACACCATTTTTGGTTGGCCCTCAGGATTCTTGCTAAGTTGGCCCAAACAACAAAAAGTAGTACTTTTTACTGTAAAATTGCAAAAACGTAAACCATTTTATGTTATACCAACCTAATATTATTGTTCTAAGTCTTAATAAAGGTGTGGAGGTGCATCGAAACTTTGTCAAATGCAAAATTTTGAATGGTTCACGTCATTGTCGGGTTGTCTGTGGCCCTCCTGTTTAAGTTTCAAAATGCGGCCCTCGGTGGAAAATGTTTGGACACCCCTGGCTTAAGGGAAAATACTTGATCATCAGCCCTCTTCTCATGTATTGGAGTAACAGCAATAGATGGAGCAACGTCATCAAACATATTTACTGAGTCAGCAAAGAGCTAGTTAAACACATCACAAATATATTTTCTCGTTGTCAGACTAATGGAATCTTTAATAATTTAATTTTGTAAAGACGGAGCAGAATTTTGCGATAACGGTTTCACAATTTAACGTTTTTAAGCCTAAATTTTGCAAAATTGCCCTGTGATACTGTGAAAGTATTGACGTACTAAGATGCTTTGTCTTTACGAACAGTAGAAACATTTTTTTTTATTTTTTTTTGAACCCTGCCCATACCTCTGATAACCCTAAAACATTTACAAATTTACAAAGGCTAAGTTTAAACCCACTGTTTGCTATGATGAAATGTCACTATGAAAAAATTATAAATAATTATCTATGTATGTGATATTTTATTACTGAATACCAGAAATAGATCAGTCCATGTATTCTTTAAAATATGTCAGTGTTGAGTCTTTGAGAATACAGTGGCTGACATTTTAGCTGCACGAAGTGATGATAGCAGTGAAAGAGGTAAAGCAAAGCGTAAGAGAGACAGTGATTAGTGATGACAGAGGGCACATGGTTCAGTCCCACCCAGGCTGCTCCCGGAACATGATCTGTGCTCGACATTTTCTATGCATTAACCGGGCTGTGAAATGCAATGACAGGTGTCCCAGAAGACTTGTATGTATGTACAATTTACACACCTTAACTATGTGGGAATTTATAACCTATGATTGTCATAAACTTTTCTTAATGCCACTGTTGAGAAATGTCCGTGTTGAATAATGAATAGGTTATACCAAGCAAAAAGGGTTAAACCCAAAAGTACATATACATATATCCAGGGCAGAAGCAAAAGTGGGCGGAACAAAATAAGTTGAATACAGACTCTAAAACATAGTCGACTGAAAGACCTTTTATACCAAAGATAGCAACATTACTGATAATGCAAAATGTGAATAATTATAATAAAATAATTTCAGATTTTAATTTATTCGTAAATCTCTAGAAGCTTTAACTCACCATATTTCAACATTTATTGGTTGAAATAATTGTTTGGCTGGTCGACTACTAAATTAATCGTTAGTTGCAGCCCTACTGTACAATACAATGTCCCCAATACAGTGCACTAATGTTAGATTTACATTACATTCTTCTTCACATGATTCTATATTTTCATGGTCCCTTTGTTTATCCATCGATCTAACCGTCCCTCTCTCCGGCAGTCCCTGACTCCAGCCTCAGCCGGCTCCACTGCCCTGTCCAGTGCGGCCACTCCATCGTCGGGCTCCGTGCTCTGCTCCTCTGGGTCGGGGGGCAGAGAGAGGGAGCGCAAACCGGAGGGAGGGCATCAGGACTCCTCCGGGCCCCTGCCTCAGCCTGTGGCCTGTCACCCGACCCCCACTGCCCTGCTGCCGCTCATACTGCCAGCCGAATCCCCGCACCCGGCCCCACGCAAGCAGATCATCATGGGACGACCCGGCACTGGTAAGACCCAAATACACCGTTTGTTTACGCTTTTCTGTGCTCTGTGGGTTTGGTTGCAGAACGCGTGCTGGGGTAAATATTGTCTAATCTAGTCCTGACCTAAGCACTGTTTCCCATTAGCACTATGGGGTTCACGCTCCAGGATACTTTTAAATTCAACCCAAACAATGACTGTTACACAAAACTTTATTTCTATAGCACATTTCAAACATAGAATAATGGGAAACTGTCACAATTCCCGTATAGATTTAGCCTACACAAAGTATTTCAAGCTTTCGTTGACTTTGTAATGAGCCTTTAATACAGTGTCATATTTTTGAGTGTACTACTTTGAATTGCAGTACACATATACTTCCTCATTTCATCCTCTTTCAAAACTAAACGAATATCTCGTCTACTCCGCTCATTACATGTTTGATATTTATTATGTATTACTGGCGGTTTGGTTTGTTAGTTTATACGTTTTTCTACTTAAACATTGCGACTTTATTGCTTTCGTTTCCGCGTTGAACCACTGCTCCACATTTAACGCCACATTTTACCGCTGCTCTCTGAAGCCGGCCCTGCTCCGGTCTAGCCCATGTCTCTGGGGCAGCGTCTCTGTCCTACTCCCAGTAACGAATGTAGTACAACTGCCATGACTCAGACACAGTTTTTATTTTACTACTACTACTACAACTGCTGCCGCTTCTGCTGCCGCTTCTGGCACGAACAGGATAATGTGATTCACGGCAGCGTTTAAGAACCACTTCACTTTTTTCAAAGAGACGAACTCACAGCTCGAAACTGTTTCCATTCATTTTGAGGGTTTTGGGTTGAGCAAAATGACCGAGCTCACAGTATCACATCCACATATTAGCCTCATCTTGATTTAGTTTGAAGGTGCAATGTGTAACTTTTCTGGACTGTGCATAGAATGAAGTATGGCTGTAACTGTGTAACTGTTTCCTCGAGGAAGTTGTGTTTTGACTGATTCATTTGAATACTTCTGTTTTGTCTTCCAACTGAGGCTTGCGTGCTAAGAAAAGTCCTGTTTTCACTTACCCCCTGTCCCCGCCCACTTCTCTGTAGTTAATTGTGATTATTTGAAAATCTTAGACTGATTCGTGTACACGTTCTACAATGACAATGACAGCCCGTAAATGACAATCTGCTGCTGGTTCCGGTGAAACGTCACAGTGAAGAGGCGGGGCTTATCACTATGAAGAGGCGGGGCTTATCCGTTATCCGTTCTGCAGTTTTGAACATGTAGTCAATGAACCTTTCTATTGTCAAGCCGTTTTAGATCCATATTGCGGTTTACAGTGAACAAAGTGTGAAATTATGATCGTCTTGCGTTACAGTTTAATACTAAATACCTGAAAAATATATTATGATATTATACTATTTGCTGCTGATCACCTGGACCTGGAGTACAGTATTTAATTTCTGTTTATTTCTTATACTGAAAACAACAAATACATTCTGATTCTTCTGATATACCTGCTTTGTTCTATTCCATAAAATACTAATTTCAGCTTCTCATATCGACTTTCAAACACATGAAATTATCTCTTTTGTTTTTACAGAACTTGAAAGTAGCTTGACACTTAATTGCGATTATAATGATTACTTTACTTTGGCTGTAGTAAGTATTTTACATCTGCATTATCTGATAGTAAACAGCCGGACAACAGTACTTTTACAACGGTAAGTGCATACTATTTGAATAAAATATTACTGACCAAATATAATAATAAAACAAAAGGAGTAGTAGGAGTTGACTTAGTAGTAAATGTTTATAGCTTGAGTTTAGTGTCTCTGTATTTGTAAAACAGACACTTGCATATCACCAACAGCAGTAGTACAAATAGTAGTTTTTGTTTTTCTGTGACGACACTAAGAGCAAGAACAGTAGTACTAGATGTAGTATTAATGTTTTGAAGTAACATTAGCTGTTCGTATTTGGACAGACTGGATTCCACCACCTCTGCATCTAAATTTACATATCGAACACATTTGACTCATACAGAAAGTGCTACTGCGTCCTAAACATCCGGCAATGGAAAAAGATGTTTGTGTTAAAGTGATTTTCACTAAGGTCAATTTCAGGCCGTTAACCGCCATTTTGTGCCCACTTTAAGTAAGGCTGTGCAGTTAATCCAAGTTTAATCACAGTGAAATCCAGTAGTTTTAAAATCGTTAATGTTCAGCGTGAGTCTTTTTAATTGTCGATTAATCCTCTGTCAGTAAAAGCATGTGGTTTGGAGCAAAGTTCACATATTGGAGGAAGACATTTTAAACTATATATTGTGTAAAATGTCACTGATTAAAACGTCTTTCCCCTTTATATATATATATTTAAAAAAAGATCAAAAGACATTTATGCAGAGGTGTGTAGAGTAGCCAAAATATGTAAGAGCAACGTTACTTTAAAATGATATTACTCAAATAGAAGTTAAAAGTCCCAAATAATGACTGAAGTAAGAGTAAAAAGGTAAAAAAAAACATTAAAAAAAAAAAAAACTATTTCGATGTTAAATGTATTTGAAATATGTTTTATGGTTTGAGTGTCTGGACTGACAAAGCATTAAATAATGCACAGATTCTGGTATTTTCAAATAATACGCACAAAAACAGATCATGTTTCAAGGTGAAGTGCAAGAGTTTCAAGCAAATAATGTTACGCTTTAGAGAGTTAGAAAACTGCTTTAAAAGGTGAATCAAGTCAGTATTGTATATCTGAGTACTACCCACCTCTGTTAGTAAGTACACACTGAATCAAACATTGTGATTTATCAGTATGAGGGGGAAAATGTGATGTTTTCCCCAAAGTGCAACAAGACGAGCGTTATTGTGAACTTTGCTTTGCTCAACTTCTGACTTATTTTGCACTTTAACACATAGAAGAGGTGTTAGATTTGGCTGTGAGTTACTGTTAAACTACAGGAAAACATCTCATGTGTTTACCACTGAATAGATTTGGTTTCTTTGTATAGGGGAAAATATATTAAAATCATGTCTTTTGTAGCATTTTTGCTTTTTGCAGTGGTTGAAAATACATATTTTATACATCAGAAAAGACAAGAGGAAGAGGTGAATATGTTAAAGGTGCACTATGTAAATTTACTGGTGTAGGACGCCTGTTTCCATGGAGATGGTATTTCATTGCTTGGAATAAGTTCAAGATTTTTTTTAAGCTGAGATTGATTTAATAGTATTTGAATTAAAAATGATAATAATAATCTTTGTAATTTGTTATTTTTAGACTGGATGAATTTCGTTTACAATTTCATTAAAACCAAAATATTATGATAGCAATACTTTACTAGGATGTACATTGAAAATATCAGATTTTTCTGACAAACATTGTGATTTATTAGTTATGTTTTAGTTGGATTTCGTTCAAAGTGCACATTTTAATCATGTCCAGGAGAATCTGCGGGAATCAGCATTTCCGTTTGTTGAAGTCTAAAGTACGGCGTTAGCTCATGTTTTGGCGTGAGGTCTTTTTTATTTGGGCACATTACATTATGCATTCCATTCATTGGTATTTAAATAATAACTATTGTGCACAAAAGGGGTAGGAAAGAAGTAAAGTACATATGTACTCCTACTCCTTACATACAACATTTGCCAAGGTTACTCATAGTTGCTGCTGCAAGATACATTCACAAGAATATACTTATTCTTTTTATTTGTTTGTTTGTTTTGGATTTTGTTGTACACGAGACTTAAAGGAAACATAATGTTTTTTTCAGGTACTTAGTATTGAACTATAACATAAGTAGATCATCACATTTCGTTCATTGGACATTGATAAGCCCCGCCTCTTCATAGTGATAAGCTCCGCCTCTTCATAGTGACATCACATTTACGCGTTTTTATTTTTGACATTTGAGACTCCGATATGTTTCACTCACAATCTTTTCGAAACATGGCGACAAAGTACAGAGAAGTGGGCGGGGATAGGGGGTAGTTGAAAACCGTTCAGGAAAATACAGAATTACTCAAACATGCATAAAGCGACTCAACTACAACTTTGAGGACAATAATTATGAGGAAACATCGTTGTAAAAGCTCTAAAGCTCATTCCAGTTGATTTTGCATATTACGTCCCTTTTAAAGAACTTCGTAATTTGCTAATTGCGACCAGTCGAATTGTGATTTATTTTGCCGCTTTATAAATTACAATACTAGCCAAAGTTTAGGGCGTGAACAAGACTAAAAAGGTTTAAAAACACTGGCCCAGAGGAAGACTTAAGAGATTTATTTACACGGTGAAAGAGAATCACAACAGCCTCTGAGGGCGACAGTGAAAAGCAGATTAGCAAATGTCCCAACGTCCCCTGTCCTTGCTCACTATGACGACCCCGTTTTAAAATACACACTGAAAAGCTTACTTATAAAACTACATCGTACCCATCGAACCCGCCAAGTTTGACTCTGAAAAGTTCACAAAAGGGCGATTAGTCATTCGCCGCTTCCTCTTTCAAAGTTACTTACATGAAAATAAAATCGTTTCGTCGGCCGCGTTGAATATAATTGTGAGAAATTGCCCACTGAGAAAACGAGGTGTTCGGGTTCGTCGTATATAGCATAGCGAGGGCTTGTTTCCAATGGCAACTGTGCGGTTCAGAGACGTGGACGGGAAAAAAATATAAAAAAATATAAAAAAAATGAATATGTGTTTTGCATTTGTAACACGTCTAATTTTGCTCTGAGTCACGTCAAAGCCTGGTTGTGAAACCCGAGGAGAAGAAGACGTGGAGCCGGCACTTTGATCGTCGAGTAGTTTCACGTTTGACTCAGAAAGTTTCACAAAATGGATTTAGAAGTCACAGATGCATTGACCATGTGGTGTGATACAATTACGTGCACAGATGTATATATAGTTATGGTCTTGTGCTTATATCCTACATCATATAAACACTCCAAACTGAATGAAATGTCCACTTTGGGCTTAAATCAATTCATGTAGTCACTTCAGTCTTTTGTTAGTGTACATCTAAAGCCATTTTTATTTTCAAAATGGTCCGTTTTTAAATATTTCATACGTTAACATAAAATATTAAATGAAAAGAGGTGACCTAATAGATTTATTTAACACACAAAACATTCATAAATTCAGACATTCCTTTTTCGTGTAAATGATGAAATCATTTGTTAAAAATGGAAAATATTATAATAAAATGTATTCTTCATTCAAATGCAAAATCAGATTGCAAAAAAAAACAAGCTGGCTTTATAGAAATATATTATGCACCTTTTTTCATTTCAGTATTTGATGTTAAATGAACATATATATTTTTATATTTTACATTGCAATCAACATTACATGATTTATACATTGATTTGTAATTGTTATGATACAAAATATATTTTTAATTGTATTTTTATGGCTGTAAAGCCCTCCACGTATTATTATTTGACCAGGAGGTTTTTTAACTTAGTACTAGTCGTTTTTGTTTTAGTATAGTAATGTTAGTAGGTGTAGTTGTAGTAGTAGTAACAGAGGTAGTAGATATATTTGTTGTTTACTTGTACACTGTGTCTCTGCTGAATACTTCTGTCAGTGCAGTTATTTTGTGAGTGACAGCTGAAGGACCAACCTGCAAATGGACATGTCTGGACTCGTCCCGGACAGCAGCGAGGACATCCACACCTCACACACACACACACACACACACACATGCACGTACATGCACGTACATGCACACACACACGCACACCGCACCTCACACGCACACCGCACCTCACACGCACACACACACACACATGCACGTACATGCACGTACATGCACACACACACGCACACCGCACCTCACACGCACACACGCACCTGCGGGCATGCACCTCACACGCACACACACACAACCACAACACATTCACGTACATGCACGTACATGCACACGCACACCGCACCTCACACGCACACACAACACACATGCACGTACATGCACGTACATGCACACATGCACACCGCACCTCACACGCACAACCGCACCTCACACGCACACACATGCACACACTCACATGCACACCCACACATGCACGTACATGCACACACACACACACACCGCACCTCACACGCACACCGCACCTCACACGCACACACATGCACACACGCACACACTCACACACAACATGCATGTACATGCACGTACATTCACACGCACACCGCACCTCACACGCACACACATGCACCTACATGCACACACAACGCACACCGCACCTCACACGCACACCGCATCTCACACGCACACATGCACGTACATCGCACACACTCACATGCACACCTCACACACAACACACAAACACACACACATGCATGTACATGCGCACACCGCTCACACATGCACGTACATGCATGCACGCACACACACACACACAAGCACACACTTGCAAGTACATGTAAACAGCACACAGCACCTCACACGCACACACATGCACGTACATACACACACCCAGCGCATGCCACACACGCACCTCACACACATGCACACACACCTCACGCACACACACACCTCACGCACACCTCACAACCTATACACACACACATGCACACACACATGAACGTACATGTACACACCTCATGCACACACATGCACCCACACACACATGCGCACCCACACTCGCACACACATCCACACCTCACACACATGCACACACACACACACACACACACACATGCAAACATACACACCTCACACACGTGCACACACACACACACACACACAGAAACACGCACTCACACACATGCACGTACACACGCACGCATGCACACACAGAAACACGCACAGACATGTGCACATACACGCACGTACACACACTCATACATACCTCACCCACATGCATGCACATACACACGCACGCACACAGAAACACACACATGCATGTTCACGCAACACACACACACAACACACACACACACACAACATACACATGCGCGCACACACACACACACACCACCTCACAGACACACACACACACACACAAGAAACTTTCCTGAAACTACAGTAAAAGTACATGATACAGTTACTTTTAAAACACTTTGTTTGGGTCTGACATGAGTGTAAAAAGTTTACCGTTCTGACACTAATACCTCTTCCCTCACGTGTACTTAATTGTAAGTATTATTGATTTGAACACTGGCCCTCACTGAGCCTCTCTCTCGTCTACATCACTCTTTCTCTCTCTCTTTCTCTCCTCTCTTTCCTTCTCTCTCTTTCTCTCTCACTTTCTCTCTCTCTTTCTCTCTCTCTTTCTCACTCTCTTTCCTTTTATTCTGTTCTCCCTCTATCTCTATACATCTAAATCTCTTCTTTTCTCTCTCTGTCTCTTTCGCTTTCATTTCTATTCTTTTTCTTCCCCTCTTTTCCCTTTTCCACCTCTCCTCTTTCTCCTCCTTTTCTCCTCTCTTTCCTCTTTTCCTCTCCCTCTTTTTCCTCCTTTTCTCCCTCTTTCCTCCTCTCTCCTCTTTCCTCCTCTCCATCTCTCTAGGCTATGTTTGACTCTATTCTATCTATAGTATCTATAGTATCTCTCCCTCTTTATCTCTCTCTCCCTGTCTCTATAGCTTTCCTATTCCTTCTCTCTCTTTCCTTTTCTCTCAGTCTCTCTCTCTCCCTCCCTGTCTCATCTCCCCTCTCTTTTCTCTCACCACACTCTCTGAGTTCTCTCCTCTGTCCACATGTCTTTCTCTCTCTCTGTCTTTTCCACCCTTCGCTCTCTCCTCTTTCTCTCTCTCTTCTCTCTTCCTTCTCCTCCTCCATTCCCCCTTGTGTCTCTTTCCCTTCCCTTTATCGCTTCCCTGTCTCCCTTCCTCTCTTTCCCTTTCCTTTCTTTCACTCTCCCTCCCTCTCTCTTTCTCTTCTCTTCCTGCCTCCCCCTCTCTCCTTCTCTCTCTCCTTCTCTCCCCTCCATTCCCCCTTGTGTCTCTTTCCCCTTCCCTTTATCGCTCCCTGTCTCCCTTCCTCTCTTTCCCTTTCCCTTTCCCTTTCTTTCGCTCTCCCTCCCTCTCTCTTTCTCTTCTCTTCCTGCCTCCCCCTCTCCCCCTCTCTCTCTCTCTTTCCCTCCCTCCTTCTCCGTCTCAATCAAAGCCCGGAGAGGCCACCGAGGGCAGGTCTGGCGCGTTGTGAATGTGTCTGGGCTGTGAAAGAACCAAAGGAGTAATCTCGTATTGTCGCCGCGTTGTCAAGGAGACGCTGTTTCCGCCGCTCGAATTAGCGCAGAGGTCGTTATGGGAGACTTGTTTCTCCATC
This sequence comes from Chaenogobius annularis, assembly GCA_015082035.1. NCBI lineage: Eukaryota > Metazoa > Chordata > Actinopteri > Gobiiformes > Gobiidae > Chaenogobius > Chaenogobius annularis. The sequence continues at coordinate 215,997 of BJKM01000744.1, forward strand.
AGCCACATCTGCTGATAGTGACAAATGTTCAAAATACATTAAAGCTCCAGATTTATGTTCCAAACACATTAAAGCTCCAGATTGTGTCTAATGTTAAAACTAATGGAGATTTGAAGACGCTAAACTTCCATTCAAAGCATTCATTCAAAAGTAATTTGACTACGGCTACAACAATTAATCAGAATAAGCGTGACTAGTCGACTGTTAAAATAATCATAATTGCATTTGGATATTTATAACCGTCTCCTCGACTATACAGACTCTAAAACACATGCCAAAAGACCTTTCATCGTGAATAAAGCAGAATTATTCAACCAAAATGTCACTAAAGAATAGCACATTTTAGTATTTCATCAATTGTACACTTTATCCATAAGTATTCTCTATCTAGAAGCGTTATATTTCAACTTTTATTTGGTTAAGAATGTGCTTCTCAATGTACAATTTGATACTCGACTAAATAGATGTTGATGAGTCAACATTGCCTCTATAATGTGATAAATATACTGTTTGTGACCCAACAGTTTAGCGAATTGTTCCATCGCACTTTTGTTTTACTTTACTTTTTAATGTTGCTTTGGCGAATATGGACGCAGCATAAAAACAAAATAGTGCAGCCTTATTTTTTTAACCTTATCTGCAAATTCTCAATCTCTGTCCAAATTTGAAACTTCCTAATATGGTTTTTTTAACCACTTCTCTTAATCAGCATCCATTTCATTTATTTCATTATCTTATTTTGGTTGCATATTGCATATATCTCAACATCTATTATGTTCATGGCATCCTCAAACCTTTTATTTAAACTCAATTCAACATCTTAGTTTAATTTTGACCGTATTGACTCATGGTTAAATAAATAAAAGTGCAACAATATTTTGGAGGGCTCAGTAGTTATTGCACATGTACATTTTCTTTGGACTTCTTTGATTCATTATCGACAGTAACCACTAAAGTGTTTTGTTCAGCTTTTTATTTTGTGCGTTTTAACAATATTGTCCATTCAGAAAAGGGTTTACGAGGATAACACTAAGCTTTAGTGTCTTTGTTTCACTCGTGTCAAGTTAAGTTTCAATATAGTTTTTTCCGTACAACTCTAGACTTCAAAGTTTGTTACCGTTTTAGTCTTTCTTCTTTGCCGCATCAAAAAACCCTCTTTTTACCTCACGCTCTCTCTCCGCGGCCTCTCTCGTTGCCACCTGCCTCAGCCTGTTAGTAGTTGTCATGCATTTTTAAAAACTCCGAGAGCCTCGCAGGGCCTAGAAACGAGCATCTCGACAGCGGCGAGCGGAGGTCCCCACGGCGGAGATTAACACTAAATATAGACCACAGCTGCAACGACATCACCAGAATCCACTGCACTGTAAATTCACTACAGTTCAAACTGTAACGAGGGCTGTACTTCAGGTTCAATTATGTACTTTTAAACTATAGTTATTCTGGAAAGATACGGTTGTACTTCAGGTTCAATTATGTATATTTGAACTATAGTTATTCTGGAAAGATACAGTTGTACTTCAGGTTCAATTATGTTCTTTTAAACTATAGTTAGTCTGGAAAGATACGGTTGTACTTCAGGTCAATTATGTACTTTTAAACAATAGTTAGTCTGGAAAGATACTTATTACGATACAAGTTATTGACAGGTTCAGAAAGTGTCTCTCAAAATCAATTAGATCTGGGCTCTTAATCAATACCGTTTACTTTCCTTTACTCAGGCCACAAAGGATCAGTACCGTATGTTCTTTGTATATATATACATTTAGTTGAAATTAATATTAACGTGGGTATGACGGGTTTTTACGGCTGGGACATGGCATGACCCCAGGGAGGTGTTAAAAATGTCTGTGAAGACGGGGGTTAACTCTCCTGCGCAGTGTCTTAATGTGGCGAGAGAGATGCCGTCTGGTCCAGCAGCTTTTCGGGGGTTGGATTTCCGAAATAGCCTGTGAACATCCTATTCCTGAAACCTAAAAAATTTGCTATTCTGGGATTACAGAAATTCTAAATTCTAAATATATTTATCTTATTTAGTTCAGTGAGTCGTCCGACCTGTCAGATGCACTTGAAAGGAAGAAGGAAGTCGATATTTATCGCTCGCTGCTATAAATCGGCCCAAACGTGTCACGAAATTTCAACGCTGATTCATGTTCACAATCAATCAAATATTGTAGATTTTTTGGTTTGAAATGTACTCTTACTTTTACAATGACTACATTTGGATAGCCCTGGTTTAATTAATTTAACTACATTTTATTTGTTTGTCATTATCTACACACAGTTTATAATAACAGTTTGCCTCATTTTGCTTTTTAAAGGACACACGTGTAAGATTTTGATTTCATATTTTATAACCTTGACCAATCTGTGTCCCAAGATACGAGATAAACGTGTTCAAATCAAATATAGCTTTGGCTGATAACAATTTTAAGACTGATTTATTATTAATTAGATAAGCACACAATGTCTGCACTGTTTATGTTGTAATTTGGTAGGGTGGTTATCTAATGGCTCAATGCTAGCTCCTGTGGAACACTTGAAGTTCAGTTGTGATTGTAGTTTAAACCAATAAGAGCTCAGGCTACACGCGGCTCCTTTAAACTCTGAAAATCCTCTCCAACTACCAATTACACGCTCAAACACTACACTCTTGTTTTTATTTTTTTATGTCTTTCTCAAGGACACAACTACGTCAAACAAAGCGAGCCATATCATATTGAAATATAGATATTCCAAAAACAATTAAGGTATTTCTCATTTTTTATCACTTTACATTATTAAAAAACTTGTTTGTTTTGTTTTGTTGATTTTGTTGATTTTGCAAAAACACCTTGAATTGAACATGAACACTTTGAAAACCAAATACTCCCCTCCATTATATAAATTTTTGCCCACCCTTAATCGATTTGGAGTTATAAGAGTATCCTCTTTGTGCACTCTGTGTTGTTCTTTGCGATTATGATTGGGAAACACAAGGATTATTATTGTCGCGCATCATTTCTCCGTGTAATGCAATTCAGTGTTGTTTGTATATGTGTTGTCGAGCCATAGAAACGAGCATAGAAAAGTCACTCCTTTACCTGCGTCACGGTTACAATTGGCCGATTCTGCCCATTGGTCCATTGATTCACCCGATACAGAGGTGGAGTTCAGCGAGTTCAATAGATGGAACTTCCCTGAACTGTCGCCGCGCGGTTCAACTCCAGGTCAACGCACGTATCCATGTTTCTTTTTTTTTTTTTTTTTTTTTTTTTCTATTGTGTGTGTGTGTGACGCTTCACAATTGGAGAAAGCGTTAGAAGCTGGCGGCGGTCCCTGTAGTGCCGATCGCGACTAAATATAGCCTTTGCACTCTAGACCATCTGCATCACGGGAATCGCCACGGACGCCATTTCACGCAACAATTCCAGCGCGTTCTCGAAACTCTCGGCTTTTAGATTTTATTTTTCCACCAAGAAAAAATAAAAAAAATGTCGAGGTCAAAAATCCAACAATGTTTAATCCTCAATTTGAACAATATTATAGCCAAATATGTGACGTTCGGTCCAGCCTTTTTTAAATTTACCCTGTTGTTTGTTCAAAGATCTGATCTGGTCTGTTTTTTTTTTTTCTTTTATTATATATGATGTTATGATTCTGTAATATCAAAAAGTCTACAATAAAAACGAGGGGGAACGACACATGAGTCTTTCGCTCACTCCGTTTCATTTTACCATTTCCATTTTAGAAAAGCTGGGAACATTCGGATATAAATAGACCATTTGAATACTTTATTAAACATTATTAATAGAAAGTGGAAGCGTCTGTTGCAGTGTAGAGCCGAGGATTTCTACACAGCTTTGCAGTGTCTTTCCAGAGCAACGTGGATTCTTTATAAAAGTGCATTGTTTCTTTATTAATACAATTTGAAATATGAAAATTTTATGGTTTTTTTACTTCAATGTTGGCTCTTCAATCCTTTCTTACATGTGTGTGTATATAGTGTACATTGGGAAGAAATTACAGTCTAAAATGAGATAATAAGTTAAAAAAGTGATTGAATCAAGTAGTATTTGTCTTGATTTAATTATGTTGTCACTTTCTTGAAATAAGATTTGCCAGTAGAAGAGTTTTGTTCTTATTTCAAGTGCAGTAGTGGTTTGTTTTTCTCATTTTTAGTTAGAAATCGCCTGTCTTTTTCTTATTTTAAGTAAAACAAGATATTTCATGCTTGTCCGTTGCCAATCGTATTTTCACACTATATACTCAAAACAAGATAAACACTTCTTAATCACTTTTTAAATTATTATCTTATTAAAAGAATTTCCTTGGACATGACACTAAATCCAGAGACACCTTCTCCAGAGTGGTTCCTTAGTGTAAAGTGCTTAGAGTCAGAGGGAGGTAGAAAAATACTCCATGATGCTTATTCGTTTTTTAGTTAATCTTTCACATGACAAATTATAATACCATTCCCTCTACTAAAATATCTCCAATTTGATCCTTGGCACATTGAGTTTGCGCATCACAAATGTCTTTAATCTCTTCCTTAACGTTGAAAAGGTTTGAACTGCCGCTGCTTGAACGCGGCACTATTTTCACAGGAGGTTTACAGCCAAACATCATAAGAAGTTCAAACAGAGCCAGTGTTATATATTTAAAGGTTAACAAAAGTCATCAAAGTCATCAAAGTGCAGCTCGGAGGCAGAGCACTGTCCTGGATCCATAAACACTTTGACATTTCACTTTTTTGTAATGTTTTTCTCTGCTTTTCTGCCTCAGTTTGGACCAATGTGGAGCCGCGGTCGGTGCCTGTGTTTCCATGGCACTCGCTCGTCCCTTTCCTGGAGCCCAGCCAATCAGGAGCTTCAGTCCCGCCCACTGACGGACAGCCGGCTGTCAATCAAAGCAAAGGTACAGGACAAACTATAATCCAAGCAGAGAAAGTAATAATTGTATCTGCTTTAGATGGAGATCAAGTATCAGTGGATATAAATGGAATAGAAACGTCTGTACGAATCGTATAAAGGGATATTTCTGCCCTTTTGTGGTGATTTTACGAACCGTTCATGTTTTGTGCGATGCTGGAACCTCGGCCAAGACTTTTGCAGTTACATTTTAGCACATTCCTGAGGCAGTGTATGAATATCATCTGAACATTATCATCGAGATAATGCAAACAAGTATTGAGATGTGAGCTTTTGTCAATATCATGCAATATTAAAAATGGTATATGTAAGAATCCTCAAAAGTATAAAAAACAAAGATAAGATACATTTCAAAGTCCTACTACTACTACTACAGTTACTACTAATGCCACTAATTCTACTAATACTATTCCAAATATTACTGCTCGTGAGCTTCCACTACTGTTGTTGTTTTTTTTTTTATTATTATTATTATTATTATTATTATTATTATTATTATTATTATTATTATTATTATTATTATTATTATTATTATTATTATTATTATTATTATTACTACCATTAAAGCTGGTCTCAAATACTGCTATAGTACTCATAATAATTCATCCTATAAATTAATAAATGTATTTGAAACATGTTTTGTGGACTTGTAGAGCCTCGCTGTGGAGTGGCGTTGGTCAGCGATGGACGCAGTGGTCCTTCAAACTCGGGCCGCGGATCTCCTTCCTGTCCGCCATCGACCAATGAGAATCCTCCTGCCGAAAGAGGCGGGGCCGACAGCGAGACCGAGAGCGACACAGACGACCCGTGAGTGAAAAGCGCTACATTTAGGTCAAACATAGCATAGATCAGTGTTTCTCAAACTGTGGTACGNCTGGATCCATAAACACTTTGACATTTCACTTTTTTGTAATGTTTTTCTCTGCTTTTCTGCCTCAGTTTGGACCAATGTGGAGCCGCGGTCGGTGCCTGTGTTTCCATGGCACTCGCTCGTCCCTTTCCTGGAGCCCAGCCAATCAGGAGCTTCAGTCCCGCCCACTGACGGACAGCCGGCTGTCAATCAAAGCAAAGGTACAGGACAAACTATAATCCAAGCAGAGAAAGTAATAATTGTATCTGCTTTAGATGGAGATCAAGTATCAGTGGATATAAATGGAATAGAAACGTCTGTACGAATCGTATAAAGGGATATTTCTGCCCTTTTGTGGTGATTTTACGAACCGTTCATGTTTTGTGCGATGCTGGAACCTCGGCCAAGACTTTTGCAGTTACATTTTAGCACATTCCTGAGGCAGTGTATGAATATCATCTGAACATTATCATCGAGATAATGCAAACAAGTATTGAGATGTGAGCTTTTGTCAATATCATGCAATATTAAAAATGGTATATGTAAGAATCCTCAAAAGTATAAAAAACAAAGATAAGATACATTTCAAAGTCCTACTACTACTACTACAGTTACTACTAATGCCACTAATTCTACTAATACTATTCCAAATATTACTGCTCGTGAGCTTCCACTACTGTTGTTGTTTTTTTTTTTATTATTATTATTATTATTATTATTATTATTATTATTATTATTATTATTATTATTATTATTATTATTATTATTATTATTATTATTATTATTATTATTACTACCATTAAAGCTGGTCTCAAATACTGCTATAGTACTCATAATAATTCATCCTATAAATTAATAAATGTATTTGAAACATGTTTTGTGGACTTGTAGAGCCTCGCTGTGGAGTGGCGTTGGTCAGCGATGGACGCAGTGGTCCTTCAAACTCGGGCCGCGGATCTCCTTCCTGTCCGCCATCGACCAATGAGAATCCTCCTGCCGAAAGAGGCGGGGCCGACAGCGAGACCGAGAGCGACACAGACGACCCGTGAGTGAAAAGCGCTACATTTAGGTCAAACATAGCATAGATCAGTGTTTCTCAAACTGTGGTACGTGTTACAACGGTGGTGCACGGGGCCCTCTGCAGAGTGTTTATTTAGTTCCTTAAATAGTTCCTTAAATCCTTAAATAGCCTGTTGTGGAAACTTCTCTAACGATTATCAAGAAATAAAGTAAAACAATAGAACAGAGTTGTCTTTTCTCAAAAGTGAATTGTTTGATTCAGCGTACATTCTGAGTCAATCCGTCCCTGTCAAAGCCGTTGATATAAATAAAGATACTCAGCAAAAGGATCACGTCTTTGATGCCACTAAACCTTGATTTTAACTTGAGACATTATGAAACTATTACTTTGCTCAAGAGCTGTTTTCTCTGTTAAAGTCTTCAAAAATGTACTTCTGCAAATCTACTTCAGCAGAGGTTTAAATCACGCTAGAAAATGCATCTAAAGGTCCACTGTGTAACTTTTCTGGCCAAGGGTTCACCACCTGTTTGTCTCCATGGAGATTTTATGGCTTTGCCTCTACTGCTCTGTAGTATGGCATTAAAATTCAATCAAAATACCTTTAAAAATATGCTTTGGTACTGTGAGTCGCCTCTCCGCAGATCTGACAGATAACTTGGGTTCAGTTTAGTTTAATACCAACCTTGGGAACATTCCGGACAAAGCAATTGCTCTCCAATCAAATCTTTCCGAACACTTTGGATGCATATAGACGTTTATGAAATATAACAAATAAAAAAGAACCGTGTTATGGCTGAATAACTGTCAGTATGGATCCATTTGATTGTAAATTTTAGGATAAAAATACCTCGTCTCACTGCTGAAGCTCCAGCACCTGTTTTGTTCACACTCGAAAATGTTGTGAAGCGTGAAGTTGTTGGAGCAAATCGGTGTGAACGCGAACTCCGGCGCTCACTTCCTCCTCCTGCGTCTCCTCTGGCAGCGGCTCGATCCACGGCTCAGCGTATCGCACACTGTTACACCATACGAGCGCGTGTAACATCCAGCGCATGTTAGAGGACTCCCTGGACAAGCGCCGCTCCTCGCCCCCCAAACGCCACACCATGAGCCGCGTGAGAGCCGTCCGCAGAACAGGCGACTTATTTCCATGACAACAGGCTCCACAGGATCACTGCCCTGTGCCGTGCGCGCTGGTCTTTCACCTGTGGTAAACGCGCCGCGAGGGCGATTCACACGGAGGCTTTACCGCCCACGGAGACGACGCTCCTTTACGGCGACTTGTGAGAAGGCAGAGTCGTGCCGTTTTGAAATAACGCAGGCCTTGTTTTAGTTTGTGTCGGTCGCAGTGAAAAGCCTGGAAACGTCTGAAGAAAACCTGCTCGAAAGCCGTGCACGTGTCCGGAAATGAAAAATGATGTGAACGTTAACGTCGTGCCAAAGGGTTAGTGTGAGATAGGGTTAAACTTCCCCCAGCTTTAAAAAAAGTGCACAGTGGAACATTTCTGGTGGAGGATCTGCCACCTGCTTGTCTCCATGCTGTTGTTGCTTTGCTTGGATTCTGCATTAAACATTTCTGTCTCCCATTTATTAAATTCAAGTGTTTTAATTGTTAAAGTCATCCTCCATGTCCATTTTCAACCGCTTGTTCCCGTTAGGGGTCACGGGTGACTGGAGCCTATCCCAGTGCCTTTGCTAGGCGGGGCCACCTTGCCAACTCTCGCAGGCTGACATGAATATTCATTCACACTACGGCATTAAACATTTCTGTCTCCCATTTATTAAATTCAAGTGTTTTAATTGCTTAAAAGTCCATCCATCCATCCGTCCATTTTCAACCGCTTGTTCCCGTTAGGGGTCACGGGTGACTGGAGCCTATCCCAGTGCCTTTGGGCCTTAGGCGGGGCACACCCTGGACAGTGGCCAACTCGTCGCAGGGCTAACACAGAGACATAGACACACCATTCACTCTCACACTCATTCACTAGGGCCAATTTACAGTTGCCAATTCACCTAACGCATGTCTTTGGACGGTGGGAGGAAGCCGGAGAACCCGGAGAGAACCCACGGTAAAACGGGGAGGACATGCAGACTCCACCCAGAGAAATCATGTGATGTAATGTTCGCCCAGGAATCGAATCCATGATTTCCTTCTTGGGAGGCGAGAGTTCTAAACGCTCTGCCACCGTGCACCCCTTGCTTAAAAGTATCTGGGAAAAACATGCATTCTCCCTCACCTCTCCGCTGATCTGACCTGTAACTTGCCTTGTTGGTGTAACTTGCCTTGTTGGTGTCACCTGCGCGTCTCCGTGGAAACAGAAGCGTTTAATACTGTGAGACATTAAAAGCAATCAAACTCCATGACAAGCAGTTGATGGATATCCAACCAGAAAAGTTAGCATTAGGTGTGGGCGATATTGACAAAAATGACTAGTATCCTGATGAAAATATTATGGAAATCCAACAGAAATGTGTTAAAACATTTCTTCAGACGCATTAGTTGAGGTTTAATTATCAGACAATTGTGAAATGTCTGTCAAATGAATCACAAAAGTGCGGAAATATACAACAAAACGTCATTTAAATCAGCTCTTTTCGTAGCATTTTCTACAATAAACGATCATCTTGACGTTCAAATTTTGCATATCTTCAAAACGACAATCACAATATTATCTCAAATTCAATATATTACCCGGCTCGAGTTAGTTTTATTGAATTTAAGTGAAGCGGTGTGTTGAAATCCACCTGAACAACACGGATAAAAGTGACAGTTTTCGAGCAAAGCGTTGTTGAGATGTTCCAGCGCCGTGCTTTAGGCTGTGGCTCAGATGCAGCTGGCTGGGTTAGCGCGCTTTCATCGTGACTCAGACGGACTGCGTGGCTGTCTGGCGGAGATGTGGTTTTCAGTGTTTTCAGGGTCAGTGTGTTGTTTGAAGAATTTAAAAGAAAAAAAAAAAAAAGCCTCGCAAACGCTAAAAGAAATGCATTAAATCTGTCAGCGAGAAACCACACAGAGGACATGAAAGATAAAATACCCACTGCAGCTCTGTGTCTGCTCAGAGAAAAGTTACAGCAATGTCAATTAAGAAGGATTAATATTAAAGGAGAACTATGTAAAATCGTCTTTTAGGGGCTTTTAACCATAATATAATCTTTTCCCTTCTCATTAAACCACTCATGCATATTTGAGTCATCTTTATTCTCCTTCAGACAAGTCGTTTCACAACAGATTCTCCACCGCTACACACACATTGCCCACACTTTATATGTCGTTTTAGATCAATAGTGCAATTTCAAGTGTCAAATATATAACACAATGCAGGTGTCGTAAATTAGAACTATATAGGAACAAACAGGAGGTTTTTTTGTTTTTTTTTTCAGATTTTGGGATATTGAGTTCTTAAAAGTGAAATTTTTATGTGTTGTTTTGTTGGGATCTGGCTACAAAATGTACAATTGACTTTAAAGAGTTTGGGGAACACGCTGAAGGGGGCGGTGTCCTGAGCGCCGCCATCCGACATGATCCTTCTTCCGGTTGTATTATTTTACAGTCGTTTTCAGGCCCAGGGAATCGGTGCAGTGTGGACTTTTTTATCACATGAACGTTGAACATATCGTACAAATCGATCTACTTTATAGCCTATTTTAGCGGCAAGACGTTTTCCGCGAGTAAGGTGAATAAAATATCAAATTAAGGTAGAAACATTTGGTCCAAAAATGTTGGGCATCTGGACTTGCTTGAAAGTGTCTCAATTCACTATTTTCATTACTACTACTACTACTACTACTACTACCAATGTTGTTCCTACTGTGCTTCCACTTCTTCTAGTACTACACATACTACTACTACTACTACGGTTCCTGCTTCCACTGCTACTCTATACTACTACTTCTACTATTACTGCTTTTGTCTACTGCTACTACTTCTCTACCTCTAAGTACTTCAACTACTACTACTACTACTACTACTACTACTACTACTACTACTACTACGTACCTTACCACGACTTGTCCTGCACTACTGGTACTCATAGTAATCTTGTAAACGTACCGTACTCTAACTTTGCACTGTTTGTGGTTTGTCTTCGTTTGTTCAGGGATTAAACGTCTCATTTTACACCATTCTCACACTCTGTAAATTTGCGCACAACCGAAGCGTCTAACTTTACTTTGACCAAACCGAGGCACGAAACACGAACCCGCTGACCTTCTCGCTGACACTGTTTTAGTTTGAGCCACTCCTGAGAAAACTCCCAGGTTTGAAGGAAAATGAGAGCAACAATGCGGCCATCTTGATACGATATTATCTGAATTTGTGATCTGAAGGATTTTGGAGAAACGTTAGACTCTTTATTTAAAATTACGCTACCTGATTTTTACTTTCTTAAAATGTTGAAAAACGCAAGTAGCTAAGTCCAAACGTCCTAATTATTCACTGCAATGACTTCATACGCACTTTTCATAACTTTACGAGTTGCCATCGCGGTAAAGCTAACGACAACTAGCATGCTAACCACCACGCACTTCCTGGTTCTCGGAGGCGTTATAATCGGATGCAGACAGCACGCAGCAGTCTCATTCTGACACCAATAGAGGCTTTCACAACAGGTCTAAACAAATTTTGCTCCAGTTTCTGAAATGTTTGTGGTTCTTGTTTTTAGTTCAGCAGTCGATCTGTAACACCCCATGAAGAAAAAGTTGATTATGTAGTTTAGCAGAAAGAACTATATTTCAAATTATGTTGCAGCCCTGGTAACAACAACAAGATCATTTGCTGTGACAATACTAAAGGGACATAACACAAAATAGTTGGGGGAAAATGTGCTTTTCAATAGTTGTTCAAGTTCTTGTACAGATTAAATTCTTTATTCTTTATTTCAAGCTACTGTATGTTCCATAAGCAAAGCAAACAGAAAGTAATGCAGTCTGTACAGGTCAACTCCATTATTTACTTACAAAATACAAAAGGAAACAAGTTATCTCACACATAAATTATCCCCGCCTCCGTAGCTTCTATTTACTGTACATATCTAAAGTGAGCGCATCACTTTTCTTTATATCCTATTTTATTCACCTTTGATTATTTACTCGATTTCTGCAGCAAAGTTGAAGATGAAGAAGGAAAAAACTATGACTCATTAGCACAGACTGCACATAAATAAAAAAAAAAACTGTCTGGGTGCGACAACAGTAAACACAATGGAGGTCAGATATGAGTTGAAACGCCCACCACAGCAGATGGATACGTCTTTTACAATATACTGCACGAGTTTGATTTATGCTTCACTTTTCACCTCGTCTCGACAGCTTCTCGCCAGGTGTGACCAACGACCCGTCTCCCTCTTCTGGCACGGCGAAGAGGCGCACGCAGTCCCTCAGCGCGCTGCCCAATCAAGGAGACAGGAAGGTCAGACTCATAATAATATGTGCATTTAGTAACGGAAATGAGCCTGGTAGAGAGTCAAGAAAGAGTGCTGTTACTTCAAAATGACGAAAGAAGAAGAAAAAAAAGGATTTGGGAAACTACTACTCGATTAAAAAAGTAACTGGACGTAACATCTGATTTATAGTTTGAAGTTGATTAAATGTTAAGGCCAAACACCAAAAATAACAAAAAGAGCCTATGACAATTTGGACTACTCACAGTTTAGATAATTAATGTAGATTTAAGATGTCTTATTTTATTTTATCCTTTTACAAATTGTATCCCAGTTTATCTATTTTTCATGTCTATGATTTACATCCTGGTTGTAAATCACACGAGGCAAATCCATAACGTACCTAGCAACCGTGTCAAAACTCTTCTGATGTCACAGAAATAATTATTCGACGAGTACAAATGTAGGAGAACACTTTTATTTGGTTAAAAAAAAATGTTTTCTGTGGTTAATTTGTGCCAAAACGTGTCATTATGATTTATAAGTCTACTACTCTCCACTTCCTCAACATATTTTTCCAACTTTTCTTCATAAACTGCCACTTAAATGGTGTAAAACAATCATTTGTAGCGGGTATTATCCCACCGAATAAAGTCAACATTAGAAAATCGTAACAAACAGTCAATAAAGCACATTTTCAAAGCGTAGATATGGAAATGAGACAAATGAAATCATATCAGAAGGAACGGAAGGTAGAGGAACCAAAACCTTTAATCAAGGATGAGTTCTGTTACACTGAAAAATATATTACGCAAGTAGAAGTTAAAGTATGTCTTAATCCTACTTGAGAAGTAGGATTATATAGTAATATCCTCAAATATGGAACCTGATTTCCTGATTGTTCTGAAACCTAAACATTTTTCTATTTGTAATTAATGAATTACTCAAACTTGTGCAGTAGAAATAAACAGGGTGTACAAAATAAAGCTCTATACTGCAGTTTTCTTTTTTTAAAACTCTGTATGCCGTCCCGTTCAGAGAGAGAAAGACCACATCCGGCGCCCCATGAATGCGTTCATGATCTTCAGCAAGCGTCACCGCGCCCTGGTGCATCAGAGGCACCCGAACCAGGACAACCGCACCGTCAGCAAGATCCTGGGCGAGTGGTGGTACGCGCTGGGGCCCAACGAGAAGCAGCAGTACCACGACCTCGCCTTCCAGGTAAAATAACGTCTGACGAGGTAATCACGACCAAGGGCAATCCCAAGACTCTAAACCAGGGATAAACCAGGACAAAACACAAACTAGACCAGCTAAAACCAGGACTTAATACGGTATAATCTAGGACTGCAGCCACTTTAGACCTTCACAATAAAACATTTTAGTGTCACGAGTATTGTGAGAAGCAACAACACGTTATAAAAACTGTAAAACACTTAATTTCTTAATTTTATCTCATTCAAATTGTCTAAGATCCCAATTCCTCTAGTACATGACCAGCTTTATGAATTCAACCTTCCTGAATGATAAAGTACGACTAATAAGTTAAAAATACAGTTATAATTATTAGGTAACATGAACAGCCAGATATTAAAGCTTGTGTGGACTGAACTGAAATTACATTATTACATTATGATTATCGATTAACCAAATAATCTTGACATCTCTAATTAGACCAAGACTGAAGCATGTCCAAACCAGGAGTAAACCAGGACAAAAACAGACCAGGGTTTATATCCAAAGAGCCACAAGAGCAGGCCATGACTCTAAACTCTAGTGTTGTCACGATACTAAACTCTTACACTTCATTTCAATACTACGGAAAAGGCTCGATTCTCAATTCCGATACCACAATGATAATGAAACAAATGATCTTTTCACAACAAAACACAAAATAATAGCAACGCTAGCCTCAGTTTGGAGCTTACAATAATTGGCTACATTTAATTCAGTTGTTTTTGGATGTTTTTTGGAGTTGTAGATGATCTGGTAAAGTATTTAATCATATTTAAATGTCCAGGTGAAGGAGGCGCACTTCAGAGCTCATCCCGACTGGAAGTGGTGCAACAAAGACCGGAGGAAGTCTCTGTCCGAGGGCCGCGGGACCCCGAAAGAGAGGAGCATGTCCGAATGCATAGGTTTGTTTACACATTTATTTTATTATTATTACCGCATTCATCAATAATCACCACATGACTGTAACCAACCCATTCTCAGTTGCAAATTCATCTCCCGCAGACCCGCAGTCCCCGGTGGCCGAGGTAAAGCCCTGGCTGGGGGCCGCAGACCGCCGAGGAGCCTCCGGGGGGCAGCACCCTCGTCCCAGGGCGTTTTCTCAGAGCGCGCGTGCACACTCTGGAGCAGAGAGAACAGGACATGGACAAGGTTTGTACAGTGTTGCCAGATTGGGGGGGGGCTTTTTAAGATTTGTCGCTGGGGACTGTCACTGTTTGTGGGTTTGGCCAGAGCTGTTTTCCATATAAAATGTGTTTGGAATCACCCTGCGCCCCCTGGAGGTTCTGTTTGTGCGTGAGAGGGAGGAGGGGAAGGGTCCGTGTCAGCAGAAGAGCCCTGCTGTCACAAACACTGTACATTGGAAAGTCGTGTTGTACATTTAGACTGGCAACCGTGGGATTGAGTTAGTAATGTTGTGTGATTTAATATAATTCAGCCGGCTATGAGGGTTCAAGAGACAAGTTTCAGTTTATCATGTATTATAAAAATAGACGTAAAGTAAATGCTCAAAGTAGATTTCTGAGGTTTATACATAACTGTTGTCTGGTTTGCTCAATGTTTAAGATTTTTGATTTAATAATAATTCCAAAAAAACGCTAGGCTCTGGTCACCCTCTTTTTCTCAGACATGTCCTATAAAAAACCCCATTTAGATCAGATACAATCAGCAGCTCCTCCTCTGCAGCAGTAAACTCGTTCCTCCTCGCTCCTCTGCGCTGTCACATCTGACACGAGCTGCTCTTTTAGAACAGACATTCCAGATGAAAAAAGTAAGTGCCGTTTTAGCGTAACTGCGGCGCTCACTCAGAAACAGTCTCTCCGTGTGAGCAGTGTCCTGTCACAAATACAAGATGTGTTTGTGAGGCTGTGTCTAAAGCACCGACTGAAGATTCATGTCAGAGAGAAGTGCACAGCAGCAGGAGAGGCTCTATCCGGGCAGAGGGACATGACCTGAGCCTGAAAAGAAACCTCTGATATTATGTATATGATTGAGCTGTGGCGTTGCACTAGAACACAGCAAATTACATAGAGTTTGTCCTGAGGCGACCCCAGACCTCCTGATACACTAATGTCAGGTGGTATGACACATATTGCCTCACATTCACATTATTCAGTTCAAACAGCAACAGAAATCTTCAGTTACAAAGTAAAAACATTGCTTTTTTTTTTTTTTTTACATTTTTGATAACCCAAATCTGGTCACCTTTTAGATCCAGAATACAGATGAGTATCTTCTTTACACTATTTTATTTCACTTTGTTTGACCGGCAAAGGATCTTCACACACAGACATTATATTCATCAACTATTACAATAGATACTGTATACTCTGGATCTTACAGTGCCAGTCACAAGTATGAATACATAGAGAGATCCTTCAACGGAAAAGTCACGAGCCAGTGTGGTCTTTGTGCCAGTGTCATTCAGAAGGACCTCCAAACGCACAAGCAATACGGAACTCTATCAGAAAAGATTTAAAACTACAGTATGTCGTGGACTTTTGGAGGAACTGGCAACTATCTGAAAAAGGATCATGTAGTGTGGAAAGATCCGGCGACTGTTTTGGCCTAATCCCACAACCAGGACCCCCGCCCTAAACTGGGTAACTACTGATACACAAATGAATCCCTGCTTAAAAGCATAAAGTTTCAAACTGTGCAGCAAATATCAAAGCATAAAAGCACTAAGCGAGGAAATGCCAGCAGCGTTTAATGAATTTCTAGAAACAAAAGTTCTGGTGTGAAGGCCCAATTCCTCTGTGACTTGGAGCAAACACTGGTGCAGTTTTGTACCTTCAAAGCAGCTTAAAGTGAACAGGGAAACACTTTGAAGACGGGGGATCCCAGCAGGCTTTCTGAGGGCATTCGGATCAAATATAGACTCAAGTGATTTGGCAAAAAAAAAAAAGTGGACTCATTTGAAGTGCTTTTGAAGAAAAATGGTGTTTGTGGCAAAGTGATTGAGAGTGTGAAGGACGTGTAGCTGTGCAGCTCTGATGGGGCTGAACCCGGAGCTTTAGGGGGTTTGAGGGGGTTTGAGGCGTGAACCCCAGTCTACGCTTCTTTGAGCTGGTAACTTTTAGTTTTGTATATTAAAAAAAAAAAAAAAACACCACTCCTGACCTAAGTAGAAGTATTTGACGCTTGACTTAATTTACACTCAGTACGTTTCATGACTAAAACAGTAGTATTTAATGCTGAAAAATATGAAAATATATATTGAATCTGAATCGACATTGTTTGGCTAATCTGCTCACGTTAATAGAGGCTGGAAGTGTCTCTTTATTTTAATATTTGACTTTTTTTTCTGATTTTATTCATTTATTAACCTTCATTGTACCCGAACCCATTGTGATCGAAACCTCTTTTTCAAGAGTGTCCTGGGGCAAAGGGAAATGTAGCAGCACACAAATCATTTACACATTTTGAAGTTAATAAAGCAACATTTAATAGAAACAGAATCTACATTTAAAAGCACGAACAATTTTCTTTCTTTTTTATATTGAGCGAAAACCCCTCAGCGAGTCCAGTCCACATGGATGGACCATTCTTTATCCCTTTTCAAATACCTTTCTTATTCTCGTGGGTAAATTGCTCTTCCAAACAAATCTAATTATTTACATTTAAAAAATTGCACTTACAAATTGTACATTCACAAGACCAGCACAAGATTCCAGTGGATTTACTCATCTTACACATCTTCTAGGTTTGCGATCAATAAAATGTTTCACAATTACAATTCAGTTTCTGCTCTTAAAGCCCAAAATCACAATGGAGTTCACCTGGCAGGGCTTCACGAAAATGTTGATTTTAACCAACAGAAGGTTAAAAAAAAAATCATTTCATTTGACAGGTTTCAGTGTTTTGGGTTGAGTGAGAACAAAGTGTGTTTATCATACCTTGTGTTGTTTTTTGTAGTTTTGTGTTTGTGCAGCACGTTAGAAACAGGTTTTGTTATAAAAGATGTGCTATATAAATAAATTGGATTTGGATATATATATTTTTATGTTTAATTTTGTTTTTTATTATTATTATTATTATTATTATTATTATTATTATTCATTAAATTCATTTTTCAGAATTGATAGCATAAAACAAACAAGACAAGACCAGAATTAACAAATCAGGTAAAACATTTAATTAAATAAAGAAGTTTAGTATAATTTTGGTCAAATTTGTCTTATTTTCTAGTTGAGTCCAAATGTGATTTTTTTTTATTTGTATTTTTTTTTAGCTCAGTTATGGTGGGATTTGGATAAGTCTTGGAACGTGTCTCTTTCATATGTTGCAGGAGGACGGCCCAGGTTCGCTCCCCCGCCGCGCCCCCCCTCTGTCAGGACGTCCTGGCGTGGTCAGCGAAGACGTGACCAGCGACGAGGAGCGGATGGTGATCTGCGAAGAAGAGGGGGATGATGATGTCATGGGTTAGTCCCCACAGTCACAGCTCAAAAAAAGAAAAGTGAAATCACCACTGCCGGACTTTCACTTCCCGTAACGGTCGACATGTCTTCAGTGAATCAGCAAATCAAACACAGAACTTTATAAGTATAAGCTGTTTTTCTGAGAATACGCCCAAAAATGGTCTGGAAATCATGCGCCAAATGGAACTTGTTTATGGATTAAATGTCCCTTATCCATTTTGACAAGTTTCCAGTTGTCACATATGTATTGTATTATTGTTATTTAAATTTTACCATTGCCATTTAAAGTTTGAAAATAATACTGAAAATAATAACATATTAAAAGTGTGACTTGAAATAAAGATTAATACAAAAAAATATATAATATTGTACAAATTATTGAGGTGCAATAAAAAAAAAGTGGCATAAATTATATGAAAATTTAGCACAATTCACACACTAGTTACAGAAAAATGTGATGCGTGTAAGAAAAACAAGTACATAAACTAAAACAATAAGCAAAAACAATTAATTATTTAAAAAATAATTGGTTTTAAATGTGTTTTAAATCTGATTTTGTTTTTCTCAGAGGATTCTTGTGCCGAAGGCTCCATTGACCTGAAGTGTAAAGAGCGAGTGACAGACAGCGAGGACGAACCAGACGGACAGGTATTTAGTTTAACGCTACAAGCTCCTAACGTTTATGTAGTAAGAACATAAAAAACACGTCTTTTACTCAATCTTTGAAAAAACAATAAGAGGGAATAGAATTAAGGCTGTGCAGTTAATCAAGATTGAGATTTAGTCTATTCTTTCCGATTGTATTTCTTATTTCAGTTCAGTCCATGATCGTAATAGCCCTCTTTCCTGCCGCCAGAAGTATCTCCTAAATGTATCCATTTATTGCGTCCATGGCAGGAGTTTTGAGGCCCAAATACATAGTTTCTAATCAACAATAATCAGCTTTTGAGATTTTTTAATCGAGAGCTCTACAGTCAAAGTAAAAGCATGTGGTTTGGAGTTCAGACTTTAAAGGAAGAAAAAAAAAAAAAAAAAAAAAACATGTTAAAATTGATAAGGATTGATATTGCAAAAACCATTTTAATAAGGCAAAGTCGTAAAAATGACATCAAAAACATGAGACTTGATCAATATGGTTAGGGACCAATAAAATCTTTCATTATTATATACACTGTTTGTCATATTGACCTAGAACAATCACGTTAACCATAAAACAGCAGGCCTGTTATTGTTTTAGTAACTGTTTTCCCACTGTGTTAACTTTGCTGTCAGTGGTTCCACAGCTTACGTGTGTTCCATCGCGCCTTGGTTGCTTGTTCGTCAGTGGTTTTCCCTAGCCCGTCAGTATGTTCTTCATTGTGTTACTGTTCATCAGTGGTTTTTCACAGCGAGTTAGATATGTTTTCATGTGTTTACTTGTCGTCTAGTGAATTTTCACAGCAGTTAGTATGTTCCATGTGCTTACTTCGGTCCTGCTCCCATGTTCACACGAGTTAGTATGTTTCATGTGTGCCTTGTCGTCAGTCGTTATTCAACCAGCAGTTAGTATGTTATTCATGTGTTACTTGTCGTCAAAGTGGTTTTCACAGCCTGTTAGTACTGGTTTTCATTGTGTTGCTTGTCGTTCAGTGGTTTTCATCAGCGGTTAGTATGTTTTCATGTGTTTACCTTGTCAGTGGTTTTAATCACAGCCGTTCAGTATGTTTCATTGTGTTACTTGTCTTGTCAGTGTTTTCACAGCAGTTAGTATGTTTCAATAGAGCTGTGTTACTTGTCGTCAGTGGTTTCACATCCGTTAGTATGTTTTTCATAGTGTTACTTGTCGGTCCAGTGGTTTCACAGTGTTAGTATGCTTTTCATGTGTTACCTCTGTCAGTCCCAGTGCGGTTTTCACCAGCTGTTAGTATGTTTTCATGTGTTACTTTGTCAGTGGTTTTTCACTGAGCCGTTAGTATGTTTTCACCTGTGTTACTTTGTCGTCAGTGGTTTCACCAGCGCTTAGTATGTTTTCATGTGTTACTTGTCGTCCAGTGGTTTTCACAGCGTTAGGTGTGTTTTCATGTGTACTTGTCGTCAGTGGTTTTCACAGCGCTTAGTATGTTTTCATGTGTTGCTTGTCGTCAGTGGTTTTCACAGCGTTAGTATGTTTTCATGTGCTTACTTGTCGCCAGTGGTTTTCACAGCGTTAGTGTGTTTTCATGTGGTTACTTTGTCGTCAGTGGTTTTCACCAGCGTTAGTATGTTTTCATGTGTTACTTGTCGCCAGTGCGGTTTTCACAGCGTTAGTGTGTTTTCATGTTGATTACTTGTCGTCAAGTGGTTTCTACAGACGTTAGTATGTTTTCATGATGGTTTGCTTGTCGCTCAGTGGTTTTCACAGCGTTAGTATGTTTTCATGTGTTGCTTGTCGTCAGTGGTTTTCACAGCTGGTTAGTATGTTCTTTCATGTGTTAGCTTGTCGTCAGTGGTTTTCACAGCACGTTCAGTATCGTTTCATGTGTTAGCTTGTCCACGTCAGTGTCTTTCAACAGCGTTACGTATCATGTTTTCATGTCTGTTACTTGTCGTCCAGCTGGTTTTCACCGAGCCATGAGTATTTGTTTTCATGTGTTACTTGTCGTTCAGTCGGTTTTCCACAAGCGTTAGTATGTTTTCATTGTGTTGCTTGTCGTCCAGTGCCGTTTTCACAGCGGTTTAGTTAGTATGTTTTCATGTGTTACTTGTCGTCAGTGGTTTTCACAGCGTTAGTGTGTTTTCATGTGTTACTTGTCGTCAGTGGTTTTCACAGCGTTAGTATGTTTTCATGTGTTACTTGTCCCCTACTTAAGCACATTTCCACACGCTTAATCTTTGTCATCTCTTGTTCCTCAGCACGGTTTCCAGCCAGTGTCGCGCGCGTCTCCGCCCTCGTCCTCTCCCGGCGTCGCTCAGACCGACTCCGGCTCGGGACAGGGCTCCGCAGGACAAACCGAGGACGGCTCGGAGAACACCAGGAGCCGAGGCGCAGACGGTGGCCAGGACGGAGGCGAAAGAGGAAAGAAACCCGAGCAAACGGCCGCGGCTTCAGGAGATGGGGCGGGGCAGGCGGCAGGAAACCAGGCTCTGCCCACTTTTAGCTCTCAGGTTTTGGGCGGGATGAGAACGGCCCCCACCACAGTGACCAGCGTGGTGCGCCCCGTCCCCAGCACTCCCGTCCCCATCGCCAGCAAACCAGCGGATGGGAGGAGCAAGGTAACATACGTCTGACATGTGGTAAATTACCACGTAATGAGGGGTGGGACGGTGATGAGACCACGTGAGCGACACAATACACGATTTTGAATAAATTGTGCTGTTCAGTTCACAATTTTGGCCTCACACTTGTTTCTTTTATTTTGTATTTTTGCTATCATTGTCGCACTGCTTTTTGGAACTTCGGCTTCTCATTTGATGTAACTCCCCAGCACTTCACTGTTTTTACCCCCGAGCCAATTGTAAACACAATAAATTTCTCATGTGTGCACGATCTTGTGGCTCGAGATGTTAAAATAGAGTAGTAAGTTATTATTAGAACCAATCTCAAGTTAGACAAAAGAGATATTACATAGTAGAGCAATTTCTTCAACAGACACATGGACTATTACTATAAACTATTCTAAACCTGCAGTTCTATCTTATGGATGGTAAAAAGTCCCCAAAATGGCCTTCACATAATGAAAGGGCAAAACATCAGGAACACATTCTTATTTACAATGTTTTCCTGAGAGCACCCGAGGGGAAGGGAGTGAACACAGAAACAATTAGCTTTAACTAAAATACACATCCGTCATCAGTAAACATTTACGCGTAAAAACTTCCTTTAGTTTACATTTCAAAGCAGAGAGAGAAATCTTAAGCTCAAGTTTGAGCTAATTCTGAGCCAAACTCCAGTCATGAGCAGCATTTCAGTAACGTTACTATATTTGTATGTTTAATGTGGCTTAATGTTTCAGGACAAGAAATCCACTCTTCTGATTGGAGGAGGCGGAGCTCATCAGCCAATCACAGCTGGGGGTGGGTACCTGTCCTCCTCCTCCTCCCCCATCCATGTAAACTCCATCAGTGGTAGTGCGCTGTTCGCTAGCCTAGTTTTGGGAGGGTCCGCGCCCGTGCAGCTCCTCGCCCCTCCTCACCCACTGCCCAAGCCCCTGGTGCAGTACCTCCTGCCCAGCGAAAGCCCCGCCTCCCCACTGGTCCTGTCACCGCCCACCACCGCCGGCATGGCCAATGGCGTGCACTCGGGGGCGGGACTGAGAGTGGCCTCGGTCAGCCCCGGGACCAGAGGTGAGACAGAGACCCAAAGCGCTAACGACACTTACAACCGAGTGGGATTGCATTTTTCTGAGTGATTTGACTAACCACGGTGATCGTACGAGCTAACAATGATACTCATACTAAACATCACTTTTATAGTTTCATTTTGATTGACCCGAGGTAGAATTAGAGTCCAATGTCTTCTGTCAGCGTAAATAAACAAAATTTAATATTTTTTCACTATAACTAGCCATTATTCAACTCCAAAGACACGATTGTTGTCAGTTTTAAAGAACTTTGATGATCATAAATGCTTTAAAAAACAGTGAATCAACCACCTCACGTTTTTGTTTTTGTTGTTGAAGTATTTGGAATTGGGTTATGTAAACTTATAGATAGTTTTCATCAATCACAGAGGGACTGGGATAGCAATACATGACAACAAATGAACAAATTCAAAAAGTCTTGATTTCTTTGCAAAATAAAAACATTTAATTAAATAAGTCGATCTCATTGTCTCGTCCGGTCCCTCGCTCAGGTTCTATAGTTTCATGTCGTAATATCAGACGGAGGGACGAGGCCTGCGTGACTCTGTAGGAGATTTACAGTTTTTGAAAGAAATATCTATAAACCTTTGATGCACAAATGTTGAACCGTATTGTTATTTGATGGAGGTTTGGTCAACAATCTCTTCGTGTTAATCTCAAAGTCCTTAAAGTCCTTTGAACTGACAACAAACACATGAATGAGCACGTGATCGTTGAATAATGGCACCAAAAAAATGTCACCTTTGTTTACTTGCGCTGACACAGAAGATGTTTGTGCCCGTTTTTGTTTCATGTGCATTAGTAAACAATAAACAAGGTCAGAAATCTGTCCTCCAGCTCAGGATTAAATTAAAACAATTCATCAATCCTTAAAAAGATCATTTAATTCGAAAATTGGTCTTTTTGTCGTTATAGAAGGACAATAGACAGATAGTTATTGTTATTGTAATGTAATATGCATTTTCTTATAAATTGTGCTGCCCTTTGCACAGTCTCCTCTTTCCATGTTGACTGTTTAGCTTTAATGTCACGTCAAAGTCACTTTACCGCTTAGACCAGATCCCGGAAATTGATTTTACATATAAAAAAAATGAGAACAATCGACTTTATCTTTGCACGTTCGGAGCTCATTAAAAGGTACTTGTCAAAAGTACATTATAGACCACAATTTTGCTCTTTTCCAAATGGCTAAACTTGACTTTTTAATGCCTTTTTAATAGCTTCTACCTACTTCTCCTCATTGTCATCGTCACTACAAATACAATATACAGTAATCGCATTTTCAGACGCCGTCGGGCAAAATCGCGGTCCAAATTTAGCTCGGAAACAATCGCGGCTAACGGGGTCGAGCGCCATGTGTGACACGTACCTGCCTCTAATCGCCCATTGTCCTCGCCTTTTCATTCATGCGTTCAAGCTGTTTGTTTACTGCCATTTTTTTTTTTTTGCGTGGTCCAGGACGCTCTGAAAATAGACCTGATTGGAGTTTTTTTGTGTGAAGTGGGACGAGTGATTGACAAACCGCCCACTAACTCTTAATCACTCTCTATTCACAAGAGCCACTGCACGCTGCTATTTTCTGTCTTTTTGTCAAGAACCGCAATTAAAGGGACAGTTTATGTGTATATTGTGTTCACGTTGTACTATTTTAACAATTTAAAACATCTCAAACCAGCATAGACGGGTCATGCTAAAACTATAAATGTACAATTTTAAGCAGATATTCAACGATCAAGATCAGAACTCGAATAAGACCACATGGTAATATTGACAATTATTATTTTGTGATTTTCATTATCATCGTAGTATCAAAGTTGGTATTGAGTAGCCTAGCATTTTACTTAATTTCGAAACGCAATCTGAGATATACTGTTCATCCAAATGGAAAGTCCGCAAATGTTGACGTTTTTTCTGAAGTATTGGGTCGATAAGCATGCGACACTAATCTATGTCCACGCGGATAGACTTCTTTTGGACTTCTCCCGGACTTCCTACTTTTGAAACTGCGCACGGTCGTTCAAGTATTACGGTGTCACATGAACGCAGCCTATGTAAAGTTAAGCTGCTGCATGATAGATGCATTTCCTTCACGAGGGATTAATAAAGTATCATTTCACTTTAAATTAAGTCTCCAATAACATACTGTCTGTCACGCTTCATTCAACACATCAACATTGGGACTAAATCAAGAACTAAACCCGAAACTAAACCTGAACTAGAACCGGGGCTAAACAAGGACTAGAACAGGACCAAACCAAGTCCACATCTGGTCTAAAAGAGGCCCATTTTAGGCCCGAATAACGACGAGTGTGAATGCGAAGCCTTAGAGGTTTCCAGTGTACTGTAGTCGACTTTATGAGGCCTTCACATTCGTTAAGTCACATTTCTTGTCCTTGTAGGGAAGTGATTTGCTTTGCTAACTCTGGAAAAGGTGTGTAAGAACAGGAGCTCATATACTTTGCAATAGAACGTGCATTGGCGTGACATTTCCTTTACACAATCTTTAAAAATGCGGTCTCGTTCTATGCACTCTAGCCTGGGACTGTTACATATTGTTTTTTTGTTTTTTTGTCTTATCGTTGCCTCTTCAACTCAGCTCAGAACAAAAAAAAGTACAATATCTTACACCGGCTCTTTTCCGGCTCTTTGCGCGCCTCTCCTCGTGCTCGTCAACAACATCTGCCTCTAACGCTCCCAGACAGCCGGCGACGAACAAACACTCGCATCTCGAACGGGCTCCGCATTACGTACGAGAAAATAGACGGGAGGCGGGAGTGTGTCAACTTTCCCGTTCACCTCACTTGTCCTCGGTTCACGTCGGGCCACCTCCTCCCCCCCTTCCCCCCCGCCGGCGCATCTCCAAAAACGGCGAGTGCCACCTGCTGTAGACACTTTACTTTATTATAATTTTTTTTTTGCGAAACGCTTTCCCTTTAAATGAGGAAACTGCCTCCCCGTGTCTGTGTCCTCAAGTCTCCTCCGCGACGGGACTCCTTTTCCTTTTTTTTTTTTTCCTCCTTTAATTCTCTCTCTCTCTATCCTTTTCTCACCTCCTTCATTAGTCCAAACCCAGTCGCCGGTTCTGCAGACGAATATGCTGGTTCCCATGGCAACAGTGCGGACGGGAAATACTCCTCCCTCACGCCTGCCTCCGTCCATTCTCCCTGCGATGGCGCCGCCCCTTCCTGGTGACCAGAACACGGCTCCCATGCAGGAAATAACCGGTATATCTCGACCGCCGACTGGAGTTTTCCTCTCTCTCACCAGCGACGCAACAATTAATTTAACACACAGCTTGATAATTTACTCTGAACCTTTATGTCTGCGGTTGTCCGAACGTGAAGTACACCCAGTAATGCGAAGAAGCTACTACATGTTGTTTATATCAAGCAACAAGCAAATACAAAAGAGAAAAGTAGCTGAACAGTTGATATAAAACTGTGCATATGTTAAACTTGGATCTCGAAGTAGCTCTTTAAAAATTTACTTTAAAAGCAACAAGTTAAAGTATTTCACACAGATTTTGAGAAATGTTAAAAAAAATTGTAAAGAATTGTCAACTGTAGCAATTCCAATCAGCTTTTTTAATGTTTGAAGTGATTTTTCTGTATGTTTGACTGTATATTTCAAATCCTTTCTTAATTCTCATCTACAAAATAACACATTAATTAGCACACGACTGATAATCCTACTCAAATGTATAGTGTTCTTTAGGAGTCTCATGGTGATATTCAGGAGGTTGTGACTAGAACCAGGACTAGAAAAGAAGGTTGAATTCTGTCAACTGAACAAAGCTGCTTGTATGAGTGGAAAAACTCTAAGAAACTCTACCGTCTTCCACTCTACTTTAGACCTGGTTCAGTCCTGGTTCAGTCCTGGTTCAGTCCTGGTTCAGTCCTGGTTCAGTCCTGGTTCAGTCCTGGTTCAGTCCTGGTTCAGTCCTAGTTCAGTCCTGGTTCAGTCCTGGTTTAGAACTGGTTCACTGCTGGAATAGTCCATATTTAGAGTTGTTATCAAGGTCAAGGTTTATTTATAAAACACATTTATAACCCTCCTCAAAGTGCAGTACAAATGCTGTTAAACACACAATTTAGCCAAGTCTACTATTATATATTATCAAGTCTGCTGCAACAGACTATTATTTTAGTATTCATCTAATTAGCATTCATTTTTTTCAATTAGTCTGCAAGTCAAGTTATTGTTTCTATTGTACTTTGAGATTTGTTTTATACGTGTTTAACCAAATGAAGGTTGAAATATGGTGAGAGACAATATTTGCGATCAAAGTGCATTAATGATAGAAATCTGAAATTGTTTATTGCTTTTATTTTTATTATGCCGCCCGTCTTTGTTTTGAAAAGGTCTTTTAGTGTTTGTTTTAGTGTCTGTATCGTTGTTAACAGTCATGATTATTTGGATTAATCGTAAATCGTCGCAGGCCTATTGCTTTTACCATTTTATCAACAGATCGGTCTTTAATGTCTAAAATGTGATTATCGGTGGAACGGCTTCTCCAATGTTTGATTTGTGCAGAGTGAGAAGGTTTGGAAATGTTCAATAGAGTGAATGTAAGTGTAGAACGATGCCGATGTTAGAGCTGTTGAAGTGAGTTGGTTTGAGGGAAAAAGACGCGGAGGTCAAAGGTTAAATGGAGGTGTGGAGCGAAATAGAAGACAAACTTTTTGATGCTTCGTAAGTTTACACGGACGAACCACCTCCCTCACACGCCGCTGCATAAATAACTCACAAACATCTCTCTGCCCACTTTGTTTATTTCCATCTCAGATCATCCAGATCGCCCCCGTGCCTGTGGTCCAGTCCCACCCGAACGGTGGAGCGGCCGCTGCGGTGCATCCTGGGAGCCCCTTCCCCGTTTCCGTGGCAACCGTGATGGCCCCCGGCGCCACTCCTCCGCAGGCCGTGCTCCTGACGCCGCCTCCCACCAGGTCAGTGTCGTCACGACGTCGGTGTCCGGACTCATTCACACGCGTCGATGTTTCTTCAATCGCGAGAGTTTATGGTGGGATTGATTTACCTGTCGAATTGCAGATGTTTTGACCTGGTTTGTGGTTTATATTTCTGTAATTACATAAAACAAACTCTGGCACAACGTTCATTGCCTTCTTTGTCAGCGCAAATAAACAAAAGTGAGTATTTTTTCACAATAGCACGTAAAACAAGATGTCACGATAAATAGGCTTGAATACATATATAGATTATGGACAGAACAACGGTGCAAAAGTGTTGACAGACTGACTCTATTTCATTATATTTATCTTTACAATTTCCCCAGTGTTTTTGTTTCGTTGGCAGAAGTTCTGTTTGAACTTGTTCTGTTAACCAGTGTTTGTTGAACGTGAGGATTAAGTTGTCTAGTCTCCACTTGTTTCTCTCATTCATTTGTGTTTATATTTCTTAGCATTTACCCAACATATTAGACCTTTTAGTCAAAACATTTTTGTTTTATAGTATAGTTTTAGTCGTCGAAAATGTGTGTAATTTTAGTCATAGTTTCAGTTATTCTGATTATTTTGTTGTAGTCAGGAAACGTTGACAAAAATATTTTTAGTTGACGAAATTAACACTAGAACAACACCTTTATTCTGTGAAATGATTCTTCAAACTGTTGGAAAATCATGTGGCTTGTGCCAAAATTACCACTGCATTTTGCATAGAAATTGAATTGAGATTCAGTCGTTTCATCTGGACTCTGTTTTAGAAAAAACAAAACGTTTTGACTCATCCAAGAGTCTTTCTTTATCTGTGAAACAAGTCTGAGAACTCTGTGAAAGCCCTGCCCACAGGGTGGGACTTCCGGATAATGGGGCATTCTGATGCTAGACAGGTACTCAATGAGGAGGGAGCGAAAGTCAAGGGTACAATAGGCCCATCTCAGTTAGTTTCAATGGAATAGTAATGTTTACAACCATCTAAAGTTAACGTGACATTGTGGTGAGTCTAAATTGCATCAAAAAATTGCATTTTTAACACAAAAAATTATTAAAAAGTAAGTAAAAATTACAAATGCCAATTTATTATATAAAACATATATTTTGACTAACTATTATTAGTTTTCCCTCTCATCAAAGTCTGAGCACTCAAAAGGCACTGTTTCGTAGAATGACCCAGTACATTCAGGATATTTTGACAGTATTTTCCCCTCTGTGTTTCAGGATCCCCTTCATCCAGCCCGGTGCAGGAGGCCCTCAGCAGCAGCCCACCAGACGCTCTCCTCTCCAGGACAGGCTTTCCTCCCTCAGCCTCTGGCCACGCTGGGCTTCACTGCCATCGCTCCTGCCCCGGGACAAACCCTGGTCCAGTCTCCTCTGAGCTGCCAGACTCCGACTGCAACAGGACAGGCCACTGCGACCACGGGACGACCAGTAAGACACTCATGTGGCTTCAAAGTAGTTCATCTATTGAAGAATCATGTTCATTGGTTTATAGAATAGCAATTTGAAGTAGCCAAATAAAACCGAGCGAGACACATTTCCCCTTTTTGGACAATAAAATAGATCTAATCAAATCTAGTAAATGTTTTGTTTGTTTTGTTAATCATTTTCACTTTTAGAAACCTTAAAATCATCTTTATACGTTTTAGAGATCAACATAATACATAATACATTTTCTGTTTTGGCCAAAATCTGACATTGTTTTAGTAGGTTTTTTTTCTATTAGTCGACTAGTCAAAAAAATAAAGGTCTTAAATTGTATATTGAGACGGTCAAATGCGTGTTTAGAACCTTCAGATGTCCCTTGTTTTACTGACTGAGACATCCACAGCTCTGTTCAACTCCTGAAACCTCCATCTCAGGTCCTGACTGCCATTTATCCTGCACAAACAATCGCCCTGGCAACCGGAGTGGTCCCCGTGACGACAGTGCCGTCCAACATGGCTGCTCTGGACCCGGCCAGGCCCTGCTCGCCGCTGGGTTCGGGGGCGCCGGGGACCGCAGTGACGCCGCAGATGAACGTGACGGTGAAGGTGGAGCAGATGGAGGTGAAGGTGGAGGCGGAGGAGGGCGGAGCTCATGGGACGTCCTGCTGTGGAAACAACAACGCCACGCCAGAGACCGGAGGCACTGCCGCAGGTGACGGATTCTACACAGACGACTCATGTGATGTTATCATTTAAAATCAAGCAGTCAATTTTAAAACTAAAATACGCCAAACTGGGATGAAATTTGTAACATTTGCTAAATCTTAAATACAGTTAAATGCGTTTGAGTAAAATGAGTGCTCTAATGCAGTGGTCCTCAACAGTTTTCAGCCACGACCCCCAAAATAACAACCACTGGCATTCACGCAAAATACTTCTTTAAAAACATGACGAAGATAGATTATTTGTGTACGTTTATGACTGTCCTTTTACATTTTTGGTCTCATGTAGTTAATCAACGAATGTCAATTGTCAGTTTCTGTGAGACTGACCCTTATAATTATAATCTATGACACACGTGGATCATTAGTGTATATATTTGTACAATTTTAACTTAAACGCATTAGTAAAAGAAATGGGCCTGCGCATTTCTGACTGAAAACTGGTGAACGAAGTGGGAAAAGGAGGGCTTTTCAGAGCAATTATGACATGGTTAAATGCTCTTAAAAGTGGATTTAGCATGTTTCCCTTTAAGTACTCTGACTTATCAATTTAAAAGGCCGTTCAGATGGACATGAGCTGTTGGCAGTCAAATAAATGTACTGTATTTTGTCGTATTCACATTGTCCGACCCCTATTTCGCTTATTCCGGTATTTTTCTTCTATGGAATGACTGTGTACGTCCGATTGAAAACAACACACAGCGATAATGAGCAGCCATTGAAATTGTACACTCACTTTGCTATTGCTGACTCGCGCTGACATCAATGTATAGTCCTACAATACTGAGCTATTTTTACAACCGTCAGTGTCGTATTTCACTTGTCCCGGGGCACCTCTAAACGTGTACGAAGACAGTTCACTTTAGGAAGCGTCCATATTATCTGGAATTAAAGCACAATTTTAGTCGAACAAGATGATCTTTAGGGACTATACAACGTGCTGGGATGTCAATTCGGCTGGTGAAAATGCCCTTTTTTCATCCTAAACATTTATAAATCACTCTAAATACAGCTCAGGAAATCATTTATGTAACGTAGCTCATAGATTATAACTGTAAAACAACAAAAACACAAAACATACCCTAGCCTAAAGTGTAAAAGCGATCACGATGTCTTACTAGTTCCGGTTTTGTCGCAGGGACGAGTGGAGGAGACATGATTCAACACATTAAAGAGGAAAACCTGAACGACGGACAGAGCTGGGAAAAGCAAACCGAGACGAAGGACGGAAGAGACAGGAAGAGAGAGCGAGAGGAGCACGCCATCGGAAGCCACGGCAGAGAGGTCAGAGCGCACGCAGGTCGTCGCCAAGAATGCCCTTTTTTTAATGTTTCGCCTGGTGAAATGGAAGTCGAATAAGGGACGGGCGATGACGACAAAAAGGGATGTCTCAATGTGCCGATCAGTGTGTAAATGTCGAAACTGTAAAATGAACCACAAAAAGGGCAGGAATATGACTTATTGCGTTTGTTTGAGAGATTACACGAGATGTTTAAGTCTCTTTTTGAGGTCGTTTTTAATCGTTTTTATAGATGATATTTACGCAATACTACAATTTTGCATATCTCACTTTTTTTACCACCTTGAATGCAATTAAAACTTAATCACAAGATGTTTATGATTACTGAGGAGAAGTCAGTATCATAAATGCTTGAATTACCATATTTAAAGGCTCAATAAGTAACTTTTTAGCCAAAAAATAGACTAAAACTATAGCTTTTTTTCTTCCTTTTTTCAAACTGTCCTTACTGTGAGGGGGCTTGCATCTCCACGAACCTGACTCGTACTTTGCCTGGACGAGTCTCTTCCTGCTTGTTTCCATGGAAATGCTGTTCTATTTTTTGGCTTTTAATATCCCACAGCATGGCATAAAACGCATCTGCCTGCATGTTCAGAAGTACGGGTTTAAACGCTCTGCTTTTATGGGATCGACCTTCAGAAAAGTTACACACTGTGCCTTTAGAGGCGTAGGTGGAAATGTGTCGATTTTGAGTGCAATTGAAGCTATAGTGTCATTTTATTTGATCTATTCTCTAAGCACATTTGCGTCGTGTTAGCGTGTTGTATAGGCGTGTTGTAAAGGAATAATGTACCTTTTTGCTCCGACTCGTCTTGTCTCCAGGGAGGACCTCGTTCGCCCCCTGCCTCATCCTCAGGCCTGGACCCTCCTCCTCCTCCCACGGAACCGGGACCCTCCAAGAAGACCAAGTTCAGACCGCCGCCGCTAAAGAAGACACCAGACTCGTATGTTCCTCTTTGACGTCACGCTTCAGAGACGTTTTGTAATATTTCGCTGAGCGGTTGCGGCCGTCGTCGGCTAAAGGCAGACCCCGCTTCATCAGGGCGTCGACTGAAAAGGCTCGGTGCGGCCGCATGATCTCAGCGAATATCTGAGGCATTCACAACAAGTTCACACAAAACAACTACAGTAAACAACTTCTGTTAAAAAAAAACAAGATCAAAACTGACGATTCCCTCCAAAAAAACGCTGGCTTCTTTCTGCTGTAGTTCTCGTGAATCTTTTAAAATCTCAATAAAATATTACTAATAAATACTTCAGTCGACTACTTAGACGTCACTGAACGATGAATCGACTTAACGACTACACTTTTTATGGCGTTTAATTTATTTTTCACCAACAATCAGTGAAAAGTAGGGACCAAAGCAGAAAAAAACCAAAATAAAACAAAATAAATCCAGGAGTTGGCATCACACTTTTGACTTTTTTCTCACATTGTCCTCAAGTGTAAGGGAAGACAAAGATATTTTCATGTTCAAATTAACATGTTGCCCCCCCAGAGGAAAAAAAAAAAAAAAAGACTGGATACATTTACAAGGCCAGAAAAAAGCTTGTTGTAATTTTGAAGACGACGTACAGTAAATGTTATATTTCATTTTTGTCTTTGCCTCATTAGTTTACCTTTATTTGCGTCATTGTCCTTGTCAAAACCTGCACAGGCGTGAACAATCTGAAAGAAATCAGATGTAACTGTTTACCTGGCATTTCTATAATCTGATAACTACAGAAATCGGATAACGATCGGATTTGTGATGTACTTAGAGTCGAGTAGATTTGTACTTTCATTCTATTGCCTTTTTGTGCCGTGTTTTTATTAGTAATATG